>JACEFZ010017646.1:340000-375000 GCA_014155875.1 Cepaea nemoralis
GCCACGGAGCCCGCGTCTGTGCGTAATCTGAAAGGAATATGTAAATTTGGCAATTTGAGAATGGGATTCTTTAAACTATTCTCAGAAAAATACGATAACACTTTCTGGAATGCAAATTTGAGGCATTCATTGTTTACAATCTTTTCAGGCTGGTTTTTAGTTAGTAGGTTAGTAAATATTTCTGTCAGTTCAGCAAAATCTGGTATGAACTGCCTATAATAATTTAATAGTCCTAACACACTTCTGACTTGTTTCTTGGTAGTCGGAAGTGAGAGTTTCAGTATGTTAGACACGATGTTATCGTCTGTCGTGACAAAGCCATTAGATATTTTATACCCTAAAAAGGAGATTTCTTGATAGGCTATGTCAACTTTTGTAGGCTTCACAGTCAGTCCGTGCTTCTGATCCGTTCAAATGTCTGCTGTAATGTCTTTATGTTGTCTGTCATCGTCTTTGTGTGAACACAAATGTCGTCCATGTAACAGATAATGTTTGTTATGTCCACAAGTAAGAGTCGTGTCATGCGTATGAATGTCGCTGGGGCATTGACTAGCCCAAATGGCAATTTGCACCATTCGTACAGTACCCAAGGTGTGGCAAAGTCTGTTAGATGTCTGCTCTGCTCGTGTACCGTTATCTGCCAATAACCTTTAGTCATATCTACCTTCGTAAAGTACCTAGATTCTGTCAGTTCTGTCAGTAGATCTTCGCAGTTGGTCATTGGTTCCAGATCTAAAAGTGTTATTTTATTTAATTTTCGATAATCTACACAGATTCTTATCGTGTTGTCCTTTTTGCGTACCATGACCATTGGAGACGAAAAATGTGATTGGGATCGTCTAATGATGTTGTTTTTCTCTAAGCTAATGATCTCTTGATGTAAGTTTTCTTTGTAATGTAATGGAATGGTGTAAGGTCTGCATTTTATTGGTGTGTTTGAAGTGAACGTGATGTGATGTTGTACTAATTGTTTGTCCTGGGTTGTTGGAGAAGATGGTGTTGTACTATTGTATGAGATGTTTGCAGCTGTCTGTTTCTGCTTGAGTTAAATTTGGGTTTATTTTGATTTCCTTCAAGCAGTTTGTCGTGTCTAATGCAGGTGTTGGAATTTCGTCACTATCTTCGTCAACTTCATGGTCTATTATAACTGTACAGGCAGTTGTATCGTCTTGTTCGTTGTCTCTGTTGTAGTATGGTCTTAGCATATTGATGTGGATTTATTTTATGTTTGTCTTTTATTTGAATCTCATAGTCTACCGTTGAAATCTGTCTTATTACTTTAAATGGTCCTTGCCAAGAGTCAGTCAATAAGTGTCGGTCACTAGGTAAGAGAAGAAGTACGTCCTGTCCAGGTGTCAACGTTATTGTCCTGTTACCTTTGTCTGCATATTGTCTATATGTAGCACCAGATAGTTTTAGTGCTTCTTTTGCAATAGTACAAGATTTGATGATTCTTTCACGCAATGATGTTACATATACGTATGATGATATGGGTTTAAATAAAGGGGTGGCTTCAGTTAACATTGAATGGTAGATACTCAATGGGCCACGTGGTTTGGCACCATAGATATGTTCAAAAGGAGAGAACCCAGTACTAGAATGTGGGACTTCGCGATACGCAAAAAGTATAGCAGGCAAATATACGTCCCAGTTTTGGGGATATTCTTGCGTGACTTTAGCAAGCATATGCTTCAAATCACCGTTAAACTTTTCTATGATTCCCGTTGAGTGAGGATGGTATGGTGAATTGAAACATTGTTTCACTCCTAACATTTTGGTGAAAGCTTGAGTAGATGATGCAATGAATTGGCTTCCTCGATCTGATAGGATAGTGTCTGGAAATCCTATTCGTGAAAATATATGGAAGAAAACTTCCATGATATCGTTGGCAGTTATGTTCTTTAAAGGAATCGCTTCAGGCCAGCGGCAACATAAATCGATGATGGTAACGATAAATCTATTCCCTCTGGATGTTACTTGATTCAGAGGGCCCACTATGTCGACAGATATTTTCTCAAAAGGTCGACTGGCTAAGTCGGTAATTTGTAATTTGGCCTGTGGGTGTTTACCTTTTTTCACTAGTTTTTGGCAGATATCACAACTTCTACAATATTGCTTAATGTCATTGCAGAATCTTGGCCAATAAAACTGTGTTAGTAATCTTGATCTGGTCTTGGAGTATGCCATATGCCCTGCAAGAGGTATATCATGGGCAAGATGTAAGGCTTGCTTACGGTATTCAATTGGCAAAACAGTTTGCTCTGTGGTGCTGTTACCTCTGGAATAGTACCTGGTGAGGATGCAATTTTTCAGAGCAAAATGCCATCTTGCATTTTTAGTTACCTTTGGCTTTTGGCCGATCAGATTAAAATATTTAGATAATGAAGGATCAGCCTTTTGGGCTGTTACAAAATTCTCCTTCATGGTTTTAGGAGGCAGTATCACTGGGCTAAGAATTTCTATAGCCTCAGTTTGATTAATTTCATCTTGCACTCTAGCAGTAGATCTGGTTACTGCGTTCACACATTCAATGATATCAGATGGTGATGAAACGTTTTGGTCAATGATTTCATGAGATGTTAGTGCTCTATTACTCTATACATTCATTTGGTGATACCGTACTTTCACTGATGACATGTGATGGTGATGATGTTATGTTATCATCAATGCAAACAGATGTAATATCATGAGGCATATCATTCACCTCTGGTAAGTTTCCAATGATAATATCACACACAGGGTTAGTTAATGCAGCGCATCTTACTTTCCCAGTGAGGAATGGTGTCTGAATATATGCCCATGCTAATGGGTACTTTTCGATATTTCCAGAGAATGTTCTGCATGTTACGTGCCTGGCTGTATAGTCTGTAGGCATTATGAACTTTCTCTTTAACCCTATAAGAGAACTTCCGGTGTCACGAAGGACTGTAGCAGGCTTGCCATTCACATATCCATGGTGGATGTTTATTCTGCCTTTGGAATCTATTACTAAATTAGCTTCCTCATTGGCAATTGGAATGGAGTGGCCGCATGTTAGATTGCCATCTTCATAAAAGGTATTACAAATAGTACATTTATGTGAATTAAACATGTCAAAAGCCTGTGCTGAGTTCACATGGTGATTTTCTGAATGTTCTTCATCTGATGAGGAACTGTCAAATAAGGCGGCAATTGCTTTCTTTGCCATTTGCCTTCCTTTACACGCATGACGCCAGTGGCCGTACGCTTTACAGAGGAAGCATTTTCGTGCCTTTTTAAAGGTTTTACGTTCCTTATCCTGACTATTTATGAAGTTCTGTAAGTATGTAAGGTATGCCGGATTCTTGTCACACATTTCACCTTGGTGGTGTGAAATGTTACAAAATCTACAATGATTATATTTCTCAGAAGTAGGCTTATATGTTCTTTGCCTATTATAGGGTTCTGATCGAGGTTTTTCATAGTTCGCAGCTGCTACGAAGTTTGTATCAGTAGCCTCACTAGCAAAACAATGTTTATTGGCTGAATAGTAAGCCGAACCACGTCTCTCAATCTGTTCTACACTCGTACATTCATTCTCTAGCAAAAATTTTGAAAATGATGATGGAAGGGATGTGATGATTTTATCCCTGATGATGAGATCTTCTAACTTATGAAAGTCTTTATTTACTTTGGCTGCTGAAAGCCATTTTGTAAATACGTCTCGGACTACGGAGACATAATCAGAGAACGTTTGAGTAGGTTTTGGACTCAATTTGCTGAACTGTTCTCTGTAACCTGCCTCATCTAGCATAAAATGTGCCATAATTTTTAACTTTAGATAGTGGTAATCTTTTCTGAGGTCTTTGGGGATAGTCTTTATGACTTTCAGAGGTTCCCCTGACAAACTCCTCATATAAATAATGTTCCATTCAGGTTTCAAAATTCTGGGTGAACGCTGCAATGCAGTCACCTGAGGTATAATTTCTCACAATACCTTGATACTTTTTGTACTGGTTTTCTTTTTCCAGTCTTTCAGATTTCTTAGACTGTTTGTCTATGGCAGTATCGGCTTCAAGCTGTTTAATTTTGAGTTGCAATTCAAGCTCCTCTCATTTACTTTGAGCTGCTATTTCTGCCTTCCTTAATTCAATATTTAATTCTGCCTGTGCTTGCTTGGCAGCTCTTTCAGCCGCTCTTTCCTCGCGTTCGCGGTATTCAGAATATTTTGTTTCACTCCACTTTGTTAACTCGTCACCAGTTAACTTTAGCTTTAAACCCATCTCGATGAAGTCGTTTAACGAAGACATGATGGAATGTTTAAATGACAATGAGTTATCAGACACACAATTTGTTACAAGGTGTTAGTAACGTGACAAATTTACAATCTTGTTGAACTTACAATTTATGCCCAAATTTGCATCCGAAAGTATATACAAAAAAAATATACTCAAGTGTACTGGATGCGGTGGAGAACGGTTCACACCAGGGCTAGGAACTGTAGGGTCGCTACTTCAAGGAAAAATGACCTCTACGGGCAACGGTTTCAGATGGCACAGAAAACCTGCTTTATTTTGGGAGGAAATAAGTTAGAATCTACCTTTATGTGAGGTGTATGCTTGTCACTAAGTTTTGATTAGGTTTGTATGGCGTTGAGTGTAATTGTAGGTCGTAATGTCGTCGGTCAACAATTTTTTTTTTTTCAAATCACAAGTCACTTTCTTTCCCAAACCTTCTGCTTTCCACAACTAACTTCACAAATACAATCTAGATATTTTTCAACAATCTATAACTATGATGGTACATCACTTACATCACGCTGACATTCAGTAAGGACATAGACATCATGTTTACAAGATGGCGGCAAGGTCAAAATGGCGACAAGTTCAAAATGGCGACAAGTTACACAATCACCGATGTCTTACATGTTTACAAGTTCAAACAATCTAAGAGGATGAGCCTTCCACGTTCAAACAATCTAAGAGGACGAGCCTTCCACATTCACACATGTCAGGATCTTAAACCTGGCTCGTTGGACCTAACATATGTGAGACAAGTACAAGTACACAAGGATTGGACTTGACATACAATGACACTAAGTTCAATGGATTTATTTACAATTCGCATGCAATACGATCTAGTTTGGCATGTGATGATCATTACTATACATATACAATACATCAGTACACTTACAGACAAAACCCACAGCTTCACAGTCTATCTCACAAGATATACAAGCACTCGACTTTCGGGCACAGAACTACACGAAGCCTTTCTCAACCCACACGTCCTGTCATGTCCGAGTTCCCAAGCTGTCTGCCGGTTTCCCCGCACAGCGCTTGCCCTGTGGATTGGCTTCACGAGGACTGCGTGCGTCTTGCTTTGTCCTTGCCTGACCGCTGACTATCACGTCAGCCAGCAACCTGCGGGCAGGTAACTGGTACTCGCCTGGCGGGCGTAACGATGTTACTGCATCCCGGTTGGAGACTATTCGCCTGGCGGGCGTAACGATGTTACTGCATCTCGGTTGGAGACATTAGAGATTCTGACACGACATACATACATACATACATACATACATACATACATACATACATACATACACACATACATAAATACATACATACATACATACATACATACATACATACATACATACATACATACATACATACATACATACATACATACATACATACATACATACATGCATGCATGCATGCATGCATGCATGCATGCATGCATGCATACATACATACACACACACACACACACACACACACACATACATACATACATACATACATACATACATACATACATACATACATACATACATACATACATACATACATACATACATACATACATACATACATACATACATACATACATACATACATACATACATACATACATACATACATACATACATACATACATACATACATACATACATACATACATACATACATACATACATACATACATACATACATACATACATACATACATACATACATACATACATACATACATACATACATACATACATACATACATACATACATACATACATACATACATACATACATACATACATACATACATACATACATACATACATACATACATACATACATACATACATACATACATACATACATACATACATACATACATACATACATACATACATACATACATACATACATACATACATACATACATACATACATACATACATACATACATACATACATACATACATACATACATACATACATACATACATACATACATACATACATACATACATACATACATACACGCACACAGACTCACAGAGACTCACACTCACGCACACAACCACGGGTTAATCGTTTTGAGATGTCTAGGTTTCACTGTGAGAGATATTTTTAAAGGAATCCTTATCTCTAAATTCTTGTTCACAAATGAACAAAGGTATAAAAACAGAAAAATATAAAACAACATCATCTTCCACTTTTCCGGCCACACGACGTGAGGGAGGAATAGCTGACGTTCCAGCACTAGATGCGTGGCACTGGAAAGTGGCATTTAGTATAATATCTTTGATCTCGTCAATCCATTTTCTTCACTGACAGGTTTTTACTCTAGTATTAGATTTTCTTTGATGTGGCGCCAGTGCTATTAGGTGATGGCGTGGCATCCTAACGAGATGGTCGAACTAGTTGATCTTCTGTCTTTTCATATACTCGTATTACAATTCTTAGAACTGATTTCAAAGGTGTCCTATTTATCTGCATACTTAGTTGTATCAAAGGTACACAAATCCGCTTCCTGAAATGTTGTGTTCTTCTGTATATGTGTCTGGAAATGCTGGATACTGAGTCATTAAACTTTAAAGAACTTTGACTGAGTAAAGTTGTGGTTTGGTTTCTTATCAGAATGTTCACAGTCTCATAGATAGATAAGGAAACAAACATTGATGTATTTCATACTGTATATGTAACAAGATAGCTAATCAAAACTATCAGAAGAATACACATAACATATTCGAGAGGGCTTCAAAATGAAAACATTAAAAGTGTGATAGAAATTATAATAACGAAGCCATTGTCTTGTTACCTGTCAATATTTGTGTTCACAATGTCAAGAGTGTTGAGCATGTGACAACACTGTAAGACATACCCGGCGACGTCTTTAGGACAGTTGAAAGTTGAACGCCCACTTGAGACATACATCAAAAAAGGCGCAGCGTTCTGTTATCTGTTCTTTTAACACGCACACACAAATCAGTGAAGGTGTGAAACCTATAGAAATTCACCGCAAAGAAAAAGGTCCAGTATGGTGATGCATGCCTGTCTGTCCAGCAAGTGTATGAGTGGAGTAGGAAGTTTTACAACGGCGTGACTTCTGTGATAGATTGTTCACGACCGTGTCAGGCACACCGAGTAGAGACCCCAAAGTCGATTTGTCTACAGGAATCCAAGCACTTTTATCAGCGCTGGAGGATTTGCATTGAAAGCAGTTGTGGCTACATCGACAAATGATACATTTGTTCTTTACTTTTTAAAAATCTTTTCACATATATAAAAACACACACACACACATTTAAGGTTTTCACTTGAGTCACCCCCCCCCCCCCCCCCCCTCGTATGTGGCACATGAATAGAAGAGACGGGGTAAATAAATTTGCCTTATAAGGGGGGAAATTCTAGTCGTTATTTTATAAAAGCCGGTCTCCCTGGCCAAGGTGTTAGCGACATTGTTCGTAATCCCGTATATCCACGTGGGGAAAACAGCAGCTGCAAGAATCGGCAGCAGTTCGGGCCGCTCTGGTAACTTAGGGGGTATGTGAGCCGGTCGTTCAGAAAGCCATGGCAAACTACTGAACGTAAAAGCTTGCCTAGTACATCAACAACAGCTGAAAATGCTGGTGTTGACTGCAACGTCCTGTAAGGGATATGCAACATAATAATAATAATAATAATAATAATAATAATAATAATAATAATAATAATAATAATAATAATAATACCGACAGGCTGACAGTTAGAGCATTGCTTTGCTGACCCGGCAGCTTCTGCAGCTTGTCTTGTTCCAGATGTATAGGTGTTAACTTTCATCGGGAGTAAACTAGGCAGAGAGAGGGAATCATGTTGCATGGGCAACACGTGATCTCTGCTATTCAACCCAGACTTTGTGCTACGGACAGGCGTAACTCCATTTTACAAATTATCTTCTGTCAATACAGCAAAGTGGAAGTCAATAATAATAATAATAATAATAATAATTATTATTATTATTATTATTATTATTTTTATTATTATTATTACTATTATTATTCTGCCAAGTACCGATCGAAAATTGGTTTAAAAAATTAACCCTTTTTGGGGGTTAATCGCAATATCTTGCAAAGGACAAGCAATTTTACAGAACTTATTATGATTATTATTATTATTATTATTATTATTATTATTATTATTATTATCATCATCATCATCATCATCATAATCATCATTCATCATCATTATCGCCATCAACATTGTTTCATTCCGTTTCATTTCCCCATTCTGATTTATGTCCATCGGCATTCAGTTCGTTGTAAGGTGTGAATGTACACTGAATCTATTCTCTCTCTCTCTCTCTCTCTCTCTCTCTCTCTCTCTCTCTCTCTCTCTCTCTCTCTCTCTCTCTCTCTCTCTCTCTCTCTTTCTCTCTCTCTCTCTCCTCTCTCTCAGGAACCACACATATTTGTTTTCATTTCGTTTTGCCATACTGTAGTATTCAACAATTTCACAGCCCGCGGTTCAAGATATAATCCGTGTCCAGTGTGTGGTAATGCCGGTCTCTCTGGCCCAGGGATTACAACACTTTCTCCGTAATCCCGTTTATCACGCAGAGTCTCGTAGCGGGGCGAGAGCTGGGTAGGTTCGATCCCCGCTGGTGACTTGCGAGATAACTGAGCCGGCCGATCAGAAAGCAATGGCAAACTACTGAGCGTAATCTTGCCAAGAAATCAACATACAGCTGAAAGATGTATCCTGTAAAGGATATGCAACAAAAAAAAAAAAAGTTTGTGGTAATGATTATTATTTACGATTATGATGAAAAATCAACGTTACATCACCCTAATCAAACAAAACGTTCAGTTTCTACACCATGCAATAAAAGTGCGCGAATTTGACCAGACTTGAGTACAGCAATAAAGATGGAATGAACACCACGCCAAAAACGCCCAGATATCAGGAATCGAAAAACGTGGCACTATTTTGGCAAGCAGAAAGGAAACACCATAAGGGCTCCACACGTCAACAATTTGACAGTTTTTTCCTTTAAAGTCAAGCCAAATCAAGTCAAGCTAAGCTAATACAAACCAAGCCAAGCCAATCTAAGCTAAGCCGCGGTAAGCCGAGTAAAGTAAAGTCAAACCAAACCAAGAAAAGTCAAACCAAGTCAAACCAAACCAAGAAAGGCCAAGCCAAGTTAAACCAAACCAAGATAGGCCAAGCCAAGCCACACCAAGCCAAGCCCCGGTAAGCCAAACCAAGTCAAGTGAAACAAAATCATGGTAGGCCAAGCCAAGTCAAACCAAACCAAGATAACCCAAGCCAAGTCAAATCAAGCCAAGTCAAGTCAAGCCAAGCCAAGTCGCTACAGAAAACCCATACAGTTTGAGAACTACTGCTAATCAAGCTCATATACAACTTGTGGTTTAACGTATCTATGCATCTCCATCTGTACAAAAACAATGAATACTACCCCAGCTTAGCTATATTATCAATACACAAGCATTTCTGTAGCTTGGTAGATTTGATTTCACTGTTATATTCTTAGTCTTCTGTGTTATCAAGTATGAATTCTAGATGTTTCTCCATAATTTCGTCAGGCAAAAATTTCATATATGTTTTCTGTGTGAAGAATGGTATATTTATGTAAATATGTCACGTGGTATAACGTGGACCTTTGGGATGATTACATTACCTGGCTGCCATTTAGGGACCCAGGGAGATGCAATAAGCTGGGTACAAGTGTCTGTGGGTGGTTTTCTGCTGAATTACTGCATCTGATTCGATCGGGTATTCTAGAGATGTTGTCTGAGAGGGCAGTCTACAAGAAATGTTGAGTTTGTGAAGGACGGGGTAAAAATGTGAGAGCTTTTCTTTTCTTTCTTCTTTCTGTTGATGAAGAAGGGAGTTGAGGGACAGCCCGATGTGGTGATTATGTGAGATAAGAGAGGTCTTGTGGGATGGGTATAAAATTAATGTGTTTCTAGCGATAGAAAAGCAGCGATACTTCGGAAGATAGACGTAAATAGAACGGTAGACAGACAGAGCGACCGATGGAAGGATAGATATGTAAGCAGGTAGATGACTAGTTAGCTAGACAGGCGGACAGGCAGTCAAAAGGATAGACAATCAGACAGAAAGACAGACACACAGCTAACTAGATAGCTAGACAGAAAAAAGGACAGATAGACAGACAGATAGACGGACTAGCCAATCGACAGACAGACACACTTATTTTAACGCAGAACGCCTTGCGTTGGTTTTCATACAAAGGTATGAGTGTTGGTCATTCATAAAGCAATGGCAAACTACTGGACTAAAACTTGCCATGGAATCACAAACAGCGGAAAAATGATGCATTTGACAGCGACGTCCTGTAAAGGATATGTATTTAAATCAAATCAAATCAAATCAAATCAACTTTATTAGGGTCACAAATTGGGCGCGCAGGCCCGTCTTACATTCGGCCCTTCCAATCACTCGTCTTTCGTTCATCAAGTTCATTATACATTTACATAGGAGGAAAAATAAACATTGTGAAATGAATGTTGTAAACATAAACAAGGCTAATTACCATGTTATGAGGCCCATCTCCCACCTATCCATACATCACCCCACCCACACAACACCCCCACCTACCCACACACACGTGCACCAAGGGACACATACACACCCCCACCTACCCACACACACGAACACCAAGGGATACATACATACCCCACCAACCGACCCATCCCCCTCCCGCACATCCCCCACCCACACACACTGCCCTCACCTGATCCCCCAACCAAAACACATTCGCCACCCACAAACATTCCCCCACCAACCCACACATCCCACGCCCATCCACATCCTACCCCACACATCCTCTCCCCACCCTCACCTCAAACCACCCATCCCCCAGCCACATCTCCATCGACAACATATTCCCCACCCACACACACAATCCCCCACCAACCCACACATCGCACATCCACTCACACATCCCCAAACCATACACACACATCCCCACCAACTGACATGTCCCTACCCCCCCCCCCCCCCACACACACACACATCTCCCTAACCACCCATACATCCCCAATCCACTCACACACACCCCACCACCCACAAATACAACTTCCACCCACCCACACATGCCTAAACCTAATCCCCTACCACACAATCCCCCACCCGCACATCACATACACCCCCTACCACGCACTATTCCCAACCCACGCACCACACACACACATATCCCTCACCAACACATCCCCACTTACACACCACACACATATTCCCCACCCAGATACCACACAATATTCCCACCCACACCCACACAGATACCCTTACCCATCCACCCCACATACCCCCACTTCACACACCACAAAAATCCCCCACCCACACACACACATACCTCACCCACACAATATCACCAACCAACACACCACAACCTCTCCCCACCCACACACGCATTCCCTACCCGTCCACCAACACACACTCACTCACGCATACATCCTCCACTACGCACCCACACACCCCCACCCACCCACTCCCAACCAAACATCTCTCATTTAACTTGTGTGAGTGTGTGTGCGTGTGCGTGTGTGTGTGTGTGTGTGTGTGTGTGTGTGTTTAACTAGAAATTGGCAGGCCCAAATTATTAGCCTACGAACACTGTGGTTGACAGACTGTCTTTCCCTAACTTACGAATGTGATGATCTTCTACTGGTAGCTGGCAGATCCACACTTCATAACTTACTTCAGGATTCACTTATGGTAAACAAACCCATACTAATGATTTTACCAGCATTGTGTTAAATATGAGATTACTATATCTGTGTTAACTATGACATTATCAACACTGCGTCGATTGTGAGATTATCAACACTATGGTAACTATGATTGATTGATTGATTGATTGATTGATTTAGGAACTGATATCACAGCATTCGGGGCATTCCCATAGGCACTCCGTTCCCATCCTCCGCAGCCAGCAAAGAGTTCCAACACCAATAGTACCAGTAGCAATCTGATTTATATATATGTCCGTATCGCCTTTCCTCTGAGCGTCGAGCGTCGGCCAGATCCCCTAGTCACTCCTCGCTGCCTCAATCTATGAGATTACCAACACTGTGTTAACTATGAGATTAACAACACGGTGTTAACTATGAGATTACCAACACTGTGTTAACTATGAGATTACCAACATTGCGTTTACTATGCGATTGCCAACAATGTGCTAACTAGGAGATTACCAATACTCTGTTAACTATGAGATTTAAATATTGAGCACAACCCACTACTGGCACCACTGATCGTATTCTGTTATGAACCTAAGGCCTATCCACGTCAATGTGGAAGCACTAGACTCGAGTTTCGCTCTCCTTTGAGCTCGTCAGTAGTGCATATCCTCGACCGGTTCTGCAGATGTGAAGTTACAGTACCTATCTTACACACCCCGCTGATTCCAGGGCTTTGAGAGAGGAGAAAGTAAACCTCTGCACACAATGTCTCCGAGGAGATGATACTTTTGTATAGAGTCAGGAGAAAAGTCAATACATCTGCCTTACTTCGAATGATGCAAAATCCGTTTTGGGAAGTTTATTCAATAAATCAAATACGTATCCACAATGGAGGTTGGCTGCAATGGATCTCCAGCACTGTTTATCTCTCGTCTTGATTGTACATTCTATAAGATTATTTTTCGTCCATCTCTTGCTGTTTTATTACCCACTTGTATCTTTACCGGCGTTTTGTTCGCTTCAATATATAAAGGAACGGCAATGCTTAGGAGTTAATAGTTTTAAACTAGTGCCCCATAAGGATTCACCAACTAACCAGCCAATGTCCTTCTTCCAAATCCAGACATCCAGGTTGCGGATATCTGTAACAATTATGTCTCCCCTTCAGATTCTGGAATTAGTTATCTGTCGACTTCCTTATACATAACATAACGTAATGTCCGGTTTGGGAGTTCTGTTGATTGAGATTGCACTACCTCAGACAGAACTGATAAAGCAAGAATATGGTACTACTTATGATGTATTGGTTTCATCTCTACAGCAGGGGTTCTCAAGTTTAGATACCAAAAGAGTCGTTGAAATGTTCCTTAGCAGTAACTTGCAGTGGGTATATGCAGTGTTAGGGCCATCATATTCTCCATGCCTCTGTGCAAGGAGGGTTGTGTCACCAGTCTGTCCCTTCCGCTGATAACGGCGAGAGTTGACATGGAACCCTGGTCAGAATCTCCCATGCCATTGTCAGTGCAACGTCATAACGGCTTCACCAAATGGCCGGCTAAAGAAAGAGCATTTGTACTGGACAAGAATAGATCAACGAGTATATAGAATTTTAACGCTTCCATTAATGCATTCATTCATTCATTCATTCATTCATTCATTCAATCATTCATTCATTCATTCATTCATTCGTTCGTTCGTTCTTTAGTTCATTCATTGATACATTCATTCTTAAAGTATTAAAGTGCGTAAGTCGAGAGGGTCAATTTCATTGCACCGGGTTTTCCTCCGTCTCACACTGTCTTTCTACGTTGAAGACAAGGCTTTTTAGGATAACATCGCACAATGAACAAAGTCTGTAGAAAGACAAGACTCTTGCAGAGAACATCGCACAGTGCACGAACTCCGTAGCTCCTGCCATGACACCCGTGAGTCTCTGGAAAGTGTGCACTCATGATATGAACGATGCATTCCAGGGATCGACCCCACGATATTCACAACTCGAAGCGGGCGGTTTAACCACTTAATAACAGAGACTCTAGTATGGGAAAAGATCCTCATTCATTCATTCATTCGCTCTTCCCTTCCTTCCTTCCTTCCTTCCTTCCTTCCTTCCTTCCTTCCTTCCTTCCTTCCTTCCTTCCTTCCTTCCTTCCTTTCCTTCCTTCTTTCCTTCCTTCCTTCCTTCCTTCCTGCCTGCCTGCCTGCCTGCCTTCCTTCCTTCCTTCCTTCCTTCTCCTTCCTTCCTTCCTTCCTTCCTTAATTCCTACCTTCTTTCCTTCATTCCTTCCATTATCCATTCCTTAATTAATTGATTAATTGATTGATTGATTGATTGATTGATTCATTCATTCATTCATTCATTCATTCATTCACTCATTCATTCATTAATTCATTCATTCATTCGTTCATTCATACATTCATTAGATCAATCATTCTAAGGCCTGATGTTGTTTTAATTAAAGTGTTGGTTAGCTAGTTAGTTAGCTGGCTATTTAGTTTAATTTTATTTAGTTAATTAGTTAGTTGGTCGCTTAGGTAGTTAGATAAGTTTAGTTTAGCTAGTTTAATTAGTAAGTTTGTTAGTTAGTTGGATAGATAAATATAAAGTTAGCTAGTTAGTTTAGTTTAGTTCAGTTAGTAGTTAGTTAGTTAGTTATTTAGTTAGTTGGATAGATAAATATAAAGTTAGCTAGTTAGTTAGCTGGCTATTTAGTTTAATTTTATTTAGTTAATTAGTTAGTTGGTCGCTTAGGTAGTTAGATAAGTTTAGTTTAGCTAGTTTAATTAGTGACACAAAGTGAATGTTGACTAAGTGACAGATAGAGTGGCTATGGTTGTGTCTAGGGTATGTCCTTGTAAAATGTGATGTTGAACAACCGATTAAACAAGATGCATCCCAACCAAACACCAGTCAGTGAACAAGCGTTAATTTGCGCACATAATATTCCTTTAATTCTGAATTAACACAGACACATGTAGCATATAAATCCAGGAACAATAATTCTCTAAGAATATATCTCCATCCCAATGGGGCACTTCGAATAACACTACCTCTCAAGGCTACTAACATCTCGTCCCACACGACAGGTATACTAGCCTCTCTCTAGGCCCGACTCAACATAACCCACTCTGGGTCTCGAATTCCACTCACTATCCCTGGAACCCACAGTGCGGAGTTATCTTCCAAACTCCGTCACAATTCTTCACTTTCTCAGACCACGACCGTCTCCTGGTCCGGTCTAGACTCAACTCCCTCTCAGCGCGGAGTCCAAACATCAACTGCCCCGTCAATCTTTGTCCCTGTCTTTTTCAACAATTCTATCCCCCACATTGCCTCCCACATAACACACAACCTCACTGCTCCAACTGTCTGCCTCACCTTTATTTTAGCCAGCTGACTTCTTCTCAGCTCCCCCTTTCAATTACTGTCTTCTCATTTACGCCTCTGGGGGACTTACTATCCGCCCTATTTTATCTCGTGAACTGTTTATCTTGTACGGCCACTCACCTTAATGTCAATGACCACAGGCATGTGACAATTAGTAAGTTTGTTAGTTAGTTGGATAGATAAATATAAAGTTAGCTAGTTAGTTTAGTTTAGTTCAGTTAGTAGTTAGTTAGTTAGTTATTTAGTTAGTTGGATAGATAAATATAAAGTTAGCTAGTTAGTTTAGTTTAGTTTAGTTAGTAGTTAGTTAGTTAGTTACTTAGTTGGATAGATAGGTGAAAAGTTAGTCAGTTAGTTTATTAGTTAGTTTAATTTACTTAATTACTTAGTTAATAGTTAGAAATAAATATATAGATCGTTAGTTAGTTAGTTAGTTAGTTGGTTAGTTAGTTAGTCAGTTAGTTCATTCGTTAGTTAGTTAGTTGGTTAGTTAGTTAGTTAGTTAGCTAGTTAGTTAGTTAGCTAGCTAGCTTAGTTAGTTAGTTAGTTAGTTAGTTAGTTAATCATTTAGTTAGTTAGTTATCTAGCTAGCTAGTTAGTGTAGTTAGTTAATCAGCCAGTTAGTTAGTTAGTTTAGTTCGTTAATCAGCCAGTTAGTTAATTAAGCATTTCTATAAAACTCAAGGTTCTGCTCTCTGTATCATTCTACAATATGAATATTATTACATGACATGCTCATATCAAATGAATCCTTGTACAGATTACCAGCTCATCGTCTGACAAGTCGAGTTGACCTCACGCTATAAATATCCGTCTCCTAACGGTGCTTGTCACACTAGGGTATCTCGACAGAAAAATGAAATCCCGTTCTCATTAACTGTTTTTTTTGGGTAGTATTGGCCCATATGTTACCATGGTTGCTAGCGTAAGCAAAGAATATTAACACTGTAACCTACCATTCATCACTAGGAAGAAAGAAATATCACAATGTGATAAACAGGTAAATAGTAATATTCTTAAACAAGTGAATCGGTACACCTATCTTGGAACAATCATAAGGTCTGATGGGGGGTGGGTGGAGGTGCCTTGAAGAGAATTGAACAAGAATCGCTATGGCAACGGTAGCCTTTTGCAAACTGGAAAACATACTGAACAATAACAAGATGTCAAATGGAAAGAGATAACGAGTGTTGAAGTACTACATAGAACCTATACTCGTGTATGGATATGAAACGTGGACAATGAGCAGACAAGCTAAAAAAAAAAAAAAACACGTCTAAAAAACATTACACAACATTGTCTGGAGCCCTATATTATACACTGAAATGTCCACAAACGGTTGATGATTTGTATGGTTGCTGTTTGCTGCCAATATATGTTCTTTCTTATACCTATACATTTGACGTCAATGTCTGGTTATTCTTCTTCTTCTTTGCGTTCATCCGGAGTGATTTTTTCAGATGTGATTGCGGTGTGTCTGGTTAGGCACCCTCGGGTCGAAACCCTCAGGCCAACACATCCGACTTTTAGCGTGCATTTTTGACCAGGTTAGCAATCCTGGGAGACTCTCACTTTTGTGGTACCGTCCACATCTCAGCTGGTCAAGTTGGAACAGTCGAAGACTACACGGTCATCCCTCAAGTGAAGGCAGGGACAGTCCATAGCATTTTCCGCCATCCTTGGTGGCTTCCATAATTGCAGAGCCGGCACATAACGCTCTGGTGCTGGGTTTACCGAGGGAATCGTCACGTCCTGCTCATGGCTGTTTTAATTCCTCACTTCAATATATTGGGCATTTCGCTCGCCCTGGGCCGTTCCTGCACAAACCAGTCAGCTCTGCGGTTGGTTTCCACTAAGCGAGTTTTCGGACATGTGCTTGTCCCTGTACCCATCAGAGCTGTTCCAGGCACGGCGGACATTCGGAAAACTACCTAGTCAGAGCTGTTCCGAACAAGAGCGGCATTCGGAAACTAGGTAGTCAGAGCTGTTCCTAGCACGAGAGACATTCAGACGAGACATTTCACTCGGACGTAATTGCGTAGTGTCAATTTTTAGTTTGCCACCCGTAGGACGACACTTCCGACTTCCGGCGGGCATTTTTTAATGAGGTTAACCTTCCTCTGATTTCGAGGCACGTTGGACTGTTGTGATGTCGCCCACATCTCAGCTGGTCAAGATAGATCGACCAACGACATCGCGGTCGGCCCTCAAGGGAAGGCAGGGGCAGACAATGGGCAGTCCCTCGCTATCCAAGGAGGCTTCCATAATTGCAGAGCCGGCACATATTGCTCCGAGACTGGGCTCACCCGAGGAGTTGCCACGTCCTGCTCATGGCTGCTTTAGTTCCTCACTTCCATGTATTGGGCATCTCGCTTGCCACTGGTCGCTCAAGTGAGCTCCAGGGGCGGTCAGACTGCGGGCGACATCCACTCGGTAAGCTTTTGCTTTTGACTATGGACCACGCAATAGGTTCGCTCGCCGTGCGTTCCATTTCGCGTTATTGAGACGTTTCTCCACTTTTATCTACGCTCTCTATGAGTTAGATACAGACAGTTTTCGTAACCATTTCCTTCGACTGGGGCATTTTACTGACTTTTTGTACTCGCTCACGAGGTAGGCTACATGTGCTGCCGGCTCAGCACCTTACCTTCGTGCAGCAGTCAGTGAGAAACGGCCAGGCCATCTCATCCGGGAATCCAACATATCCCTCAGCTGAGAGCCTTCAAACAAGTGTCAGAACTGGGCATGTAGCTTGCTCAGTATCTCGATTCCAATTTTTCGGTAGGTGGATATCGGCCCGACTCTCAGATCCGAGGGTCTGTGGCTTAGAGGCGTTCAGCCTAAACCCTCGACAGAGAGCCTTAGGGTATTGTCCGATACAAGAACTGCCTTCATGCGCCTGATTTAAACTTTTGACTGCTATCCTCAGTCTCCTGCAGAGCAGCAGGTTGTGTCTCTCTTAGTCTGGTCCCTATCCCATACGCTGTCCGATATGTAGTTTTCACCCATCGGCAAGCACATGGGGTCAACGGGACACTCAAGCTCCCCCACCACGGCAAGGTGGAGACACATCGGGGGAGGTCTGGTTATTCTAGTAGTTTGATTATATTTTCATATTTCACATAGTGAAACACTTTTGTATAGTCTATGAAACATAAATATAGATCTGTCTTTTCTTGTAATGCTCTTTCTAATAGTGTCCCGTGAATACACGGCATTTATCCCCTTCAGAAATCATTACATGCCGAAAGTAACCAGAAAAGATGTTTGATGAAAGAATGTATGCCTGCCCGGCTTCGTGTCTTATTTGAATAGCAATACAAATCTGACAGTTTATATATATATATAGTTGTATGGTATGGACTACGCCTGCCAACATTGATTACCAACATTGTGTTAACTAGTGTATATATATATATATATATATATATATATATATATATATATATATATATATATATATATATATATATATATATATATATATATATATATATATATATATATGTTACATATTTGTATACACCTCGCATCTGATATCTAAGGTCCCTAGCTATTTAATTATGTCTGTATGGTGCACAATATACACGTTTTAGGAATAATCTATAAATTAATTTTTACATAAGAGCGAAACCAGCCGCGTGAAATTGGAATGCGTAAAATTTAAACGTCTCTAACTCATAACTTGGAGACTGTCCATGAGTGTGACATGGTGGAGTATGTCCGTGAGTGTGAAATGGTGAAGTCTGTCTGTGAGTGTGACATGGTGAAGTCTGTCTGTGAGTGTGACATGGTGGAGTCTGTCCGTGAGTGTGACATGGTGGAGTCTGTCCGTGAGTGTGAAATGGTGAAGTCTGTCTGTGAGTGTGACATGGTGAAGTCTGTCTGTGAGTGTGACATGGTGGAGTCTGTCCGTGAGTGTGACATGGTGAAGTCTGTCTGTGAGTGTGACATGGTGGAGTCTGTCCGTGAGTGTGACATGGTGGAGTCTGTCCGTGAGTGTGACATGGTGGAGTCTGTCTGTGAGTGTGACATGGTGGAGTCTGTCCGTGAGTGTGAATAGGTGAAGTCTGTCCGTGAGTGTGACATGGTGAAGTCTGTCTGTGAGTGTGTCATGGTGATGTCTGTCTGTGAGTGTGACATAGGGGAGTCTTCTGTGAGTGTGACATGGTGGAAGTCTGTCTGTGAGTGTGACATGGTGGAGTCTGTCCGTGAGTGTGACATGGTGGAGTCTGTCCGTGAGTGTGACATGGTGGAGTCTGTCTGTGAGTGTGACATGGTGGAGTCTGTCCGTGAGTGTGACATGGTGGAGTCTGTCCGTGAGTGTGACATGGTGGAGTCTGTCCGTGAGTGTGACATGGTGGAGTCTGTCCGTGAGTGTGACATGGTGGAGTCTGTCTGTGAGTGTGACATGGTGGAGTCTGTCCGTGAGTGTGACATGGTGGAGTCTGTCCGTGAGTGTGACATGGTGGAGTCTGTCCGTGAGTGTGACATGGTGGAGTCTGTCCTGTGAGTGTGACATGGTAGGAGTCTGTCCAGTGAGTGTGACATGGTGGAGTCTGTCCGTGAGTGTGACATGGTGGAGTCTGTCTGTGAGTGTGACATGGTGGAGTCTGTCCGTGAGTGTGACATGGAGGAGTCTGTCCTGTGAGTGTGACATGGTGGAGTCTGTCCGTGAGTGTGACATGGTGGAGTCTGTCCGTGAGTGTGACATAGTGCAGTCTGTCCGTGAGTGTTACATAGGGGAGTCTGTCTGTGAGTGTGACATGGTGGAGTCTGTCCGTGAGTGTGACATGGTGAAGTCTGTCTGTGAGTGTGACATGGTGGAGTCTGTCCGTGAGTGTGACATGGTGGAAGTCTGTCCTGTGAGTGTGACATGGTGGAGTCTGTCCGTGAGTGTGACATGGTGGAGTCTGTCCGTGAGTGTGACATGGTGGAGTCTGTCCGTGAGTGTGACATGGTGCAGTCTGTCTGTGAGTGTGACATGGTGAAGTCTGTCTGTGAGTGTGACATGGTGAAGTCTGTCTGTGAGTGTGACATGGTGAAGTCTGTCTGTGTGTGTGACATGGTGGAGTCTGTCAGTGAGTGTGACATGGTGAAGTCTGTCCGTGAGTGTGACATGGTGGAGTCTGTCCGTGAGTGTGACATGGTGAAGTCTGTCCGTGAGTGTGACATGGTGGAGTCTGTCCGTGAGTGTGACATGGTGAAGTCTGTCTGTGAGTGTGACATGGTGGAGTCTGTCCGTGAGTGTGACATGGTGGAGTCTGTCCGTGAGTGTGACATGGTGGAGTCTGTCCTGTGAGTGTGACATGGTGGAGTCTGTCCGTGAGTGTGACATGGTGGAGTCTGTCCGTGAGTGTGACATAGTGGAGTCTGTCCGTGAGTGTGACATGGTGGAGTCTGTCCGTGAGTGTGACATGGTGAAGTCTGTCCGTGAGTGTGACATGGTGGAGTCTGTCTGTGAGTGTGACATGGTAGAGTCTGCCCGTGAGTGTGACATGGTGGAGTCTGTCTGTGAGTGTGACATGGTGTAGTCTGTCTGTGAGTGTGACATGGTGGAGTCTGTCCGTGAGTGTGACATGGTGGAGTCTGTCCGTGAGTGTGACATGGTGGAGTCTGTCCGTGAGTGTGACATGGTGGAGTCTGTCCGTGAGTGTGACATGGTGAAGTCTGTCCGTGAGTGTGACATGGTGGAGTCTGTCCGTGAGTGTGACATGGTGGAGTCTGTCCGTGAGTGTGACATGGTGGAGTCTGTCCGTGAGTGTGACATGGTGGAGTCTGTCCGTGAGTGTGACATGGTGGAGTCTGTCCGTGAGTGTGACATGGTGGAGTCTGTCCGTGAGTGTGACATGGTGGAGTCTGTCCGTGAGTGTGACATGGTGGAGTCTGTCCGTGAGTGTGACATGGTGGAGTCTGTCGTGAGTGTGACATGGTGGAGTCTGTCTGTGAGTGTGACATGGTGGAGTCTGTCGTGAGTGTGACATGGTGGAGTCTGTCCGTGAGTGTGACATGGTGGAGTCTGTCCGTGAGTGTGACATGGTGGAGTCTGTCCGTGAGTGTGACATGGTGGAGTCTGTCCGTGAGTGTGACATGGTGGAGTCTGTCCGTGAGTGTGACATGGTGGAGTCTGTCCGTGAGTGTGACATGGTGGAGTCTGTCCGTGAGTGTGACATGGTGGAGTCTGTCCGTGAGTGTGACATGGTGGAGTCTGTCCGTGAGTGTGACATGGTGGAGTCTGTCCGTGAGTGTGACATGGTGGAGTCTGTCCGTGAGTGTGACATGGTGGAGTCTGTCCGTGAGTGTGACATGGTGGAGTCTGTCCGTGAGTGTGACATGGTGGAGTCTGTCCGTGAGTGTGACATGGTGGAGTCTGTCCGTGAGTGTGACATGGTGGAGTCTGTCTGTGAGTGTGACATGGTGGAGTCTGTCCGTGAGTGTGACATGGTGGAGTCTGTCTGTGAGTGTGACATGGTGGAGTCTGTCTGTGAGTGTGACATGGTGGAGTCTGTCCGTGAGTGTGACATGGTGAGTCTGTCCGTGAGTGTGACATGGTGGAGTCTGTCCGTGAGTGTGACATGGTGGAGTCTGTCCGTGAGTGTGACATGGTGGAGTCTGTCCGTGAGTGTGACATGGTGGAGTCTGTCCGTGAGTGTGAAATGGTGAGTCTGTCTGTGAGTGTGACATGGTGGAGTCTGTCCGTGAGTGTGACATGGTGGAGTCTGTCCGTGAGTGTGACATGGTGGAGTCTGTCCGTGAGTGTGACATGGTGAGTCTGTCCGTGAGTGTGACATGGTGAGTCTGTCGTGAGTGTGACATGGTGGAGTCTGTCCTGTGAGTGTGACATGGTGGAGTCTGTCTGTGAGTGTGACATGGTGGAGTCTGTCCGTGAGTGTGACATGGTGGAGTCTGTCCGTGAGTGTGACATGGTGGAGTCTGTCCGTGAGTGTGACATGGTGGAGTCTGTCCGTGAGTGTGACATGGTGGAGTCTGTCCGTGAGTGTGACATGGTGGAGTCTGTCCGTGAGTGTGACATGGTGGAGTCTGTCCGTGAGTGTGACATGGTGGAGTCTGTCCGTGAGTGTGACATGGTGGAGTCTGTCCGTGAGTGTGACATGGTGGAGTCTGTCCGTGAGTGTGACATGGTGGAGTCTGTCCGTGAGTGTGACATGGTGGAGTCTGTCCGTGAGTGTGACATGGTGGAGTCTGTCCGTGAGTGTGACATGGTGGAGTCTGTCCGTGAGTGTGACATGGTGGAGTCTGTCCGTGAGTGTGACATGGTGGAGTCTGTCCGTGAGTGTGACATGGTGGAGTCTGTCCGTGAGTGTGACATGGTGGAGTCTGTCCGTGAGTGTGACATGGTGGAGTCTGTCTGTGAGTGTGACATGGTGGAGTCTGTCCGTGAGTGTGACATGGTGGAGTCTGTCCGTGAGTGTGACATGGTGGAGTCTGTCCGTGAGTGTGACATGGTGGAGTCTGTCTGTGAGTGTGACATGGTGGAGTCTGTCCGTGAGTGTGACATGGTGGAGTCTGTCCGTGAGTGTGACATGGTGGAGTCTGTCCGTGAGTGTGACATGGTGGAGTCTGTCCGTGAGTGTGACATGGTGGAGTCTGTCCGTGAGTGTGACATGGTGGAGTCTGTCCGTGAGTGTGACATGGTGGAGTCTGTCCGTGAGTGTGACATGGTTGAGTCTGTCCGTGAGTGTGACATAGTGAGTCTGTCCGTGAGTGTGACATGGTGAGTCTGTCCGTGAGTGTGACATGGTGGAGTCTGTCCGTGAGTGTGACATGGTGAGTCTGTCCGTGAGTGTGACATGGTGGAGTCTGTCCGTGAGTGTGACATGGTGGAGTCTGTCCGTGAGTGTGACATGGTGGAGTCTGTCCTGTGAGTGTGACATGGTGGAGTCTGTCCGTGAGTGTGACATGGTGGAGTCTGTCCGTGAGTGTGACATGGTGGAGTCTGTCCGTGAGTGTGACATGGTGGAGTCTGTCCGTGAGTGTGACATGGTGGAGTCTGTCTGTGAGTGTGACATGGTGGAATCTGTCCGTGAGTGTGACATGGTGGAGTCTGTCCGTGAGTGTGACATGGTGGAAGTCTGTCCGTGAGTGTGACATGGTGGAGTCTGTCCTGTGAGTGTGACATGGTGTAGTCTGTCCGTGAGTGTGACATGGTGGAGTCTGTCCGTGAGTGTGACATGGTGGAGTCTGTCCGTGAGTGTGACATGGTGGAGTCTGTCCGTGAGTGTGACATGGTGGAGTCTGTCCGTGAGTGTGACATGGTGGAGTCTGTCCGTGAGTGTGACATGGTGGAGTCTGTCCGTGAGTGTGACATGGTGGAGTCTGTCCTGTGAGTGTGACATGGTGGAGTCTGTCCGTGAGTGTGACATGGTGGAGTCTGTCCGTGAGTGTGACATGGTGGAGTCTGTCCGTGAGTGTGACATGGTGGAGTCTGTCCGTGAGTGTGACATGGTGGAGTCTGTCCGTGAGTGTGACATGGTGGAGTCTGTCCGTGAGTGTGACATGGTGGAGTCTGTCCGTGAGTGTGACATGGTGGAGTCTGTCCGTGAGTGTGACATGGTGGAGTCTGTCCGTGAGTGTGACATGGTGGAGTCTGTCCGTGAGTGTGACATGGTGGAGTCTGTCCGTGAGTGTGACATGGTGGAGTCTGTCCGTGAGTGTGACATGGTGGAGTCTGTCCGTGAGTGTGACATGGTGGAGTCTGTCCGTGAGTGTGACATGGTGGAGTCTGTCCGTGAGTGTGACATGGTGGAGTCTGTCCGTGAGTGTGACATGGTGGAGTCTGTCCGTGAGTGTGACATGGTGGAGTCTGTCCGTGAGTGTGACATGGTGGAGTCTGTCCGTGAGTGTGACATGGTGGAGTCTGTCCGTGAGTGTGACATGGTGGAGTCTGTCCGTGAGTGTGACATGGTGGAGTCTGTCCGTGAGTGTGACATGGTGGAGTCTGTCCGTGAGTGTGACATGGTGGAGTCTGTCCGTGAGTGTGACATGGTGGAGTCTGTCCGTGAGTGTGACATGGTGGAGTCTGTCCGTGAGTGTGACATGGTGGAGTCTGTCCTGTGAGTGTGACATGGTGGAGTCTGTCCGTGAGTGTGACATGGTGGAGTCTGTCTGTGAGTGTGACATGGTGGAGTCTGTCCGTGAGTGTGACATGGTGGAGTCTGTCCGTGAGTGTGACATGAGTGGAGTCTGTCCGTGAGTGTGACATGGTGGAGTCTGTCCGTGAGTGTGACATGGTGGAGTCTGTCCGTGAGTGTGACATGGTGGAAGTCTGTCCTGTGAGTGTGACATGGTGGAGTCTGTCCGTGAGTGTGACATGGTGGAAGTCTGTCCTGTGAGTGTGACATGTGGAGTCTGTCCGTGAGTGTGACATGGTGGAGTCTGTCCGTGAGTGTGACATGGTGGAGTCTGTCGTGAGTGTGACATGGTGGAGTCTGTCTGTGAGTGTGACATGGTGAGTCTGTCCTTGAGTGTGACATGGTGAGTCTGTCCTGTGAGTGTGACATGGTGAAGTCTGTCCGTGAGTGTGACATGATGGTGTCTGTCCGTGAGTGTGACATGGTGGAGTCTGTCCGTGAGTGTGACATGGTGGAGTCTGTCCGTGAGTGTGACATGGTGGAGTCTGTCCTGTGAGTGTGACATGAGTGAGTCTGTCCGTGAGTGTGACATGGTGGAGTCTGTCCGTGAGTGTGACATGGTGGAGTCTGTCCGTGAGTGTGACATGGTGGAGTCTGTCTGTGAGTGTGACATGGTGAGTCTGTCCGTGAGTGTGACATGGTGGAGTCTGTCTGTGAGTGTGACATGGTGGAAGTCTGTCGTGAGTGTGACATGGTGGAGTCTGTCTGTGAGTGTGACATGGTGAGTCTGTCCGTGAGTGTGACATGGTGGAGTCTGTCCGTGAGTGTGACATGGTGGAGTCTGTCCTGTGAGTGTGACATGGTGGAGTCTGTCCGTGAGTGTGACATGGTGGAGTCTGTCCGTGAGTGTGACATGGTGGAGTCTGTCCGTGAGTGTGACATGGTGGAGTCTGTCCGTGAGTGTGACATGGTGGAGTCTGTCCGTGAGTGTGACATGGTGGAGTCTGTCTGTGAAGTGTGACATGGTGGAGTCTGTCCGTGAGTGTGACATGGTGGAGTCTGTCCGTGAGTGTGACATGGTGGAGTCTGTCTGTGAGTGTGACATGGTGGAGTCTGTCCGTGAGTGTGACATGGTGGAGTCTGTCCGTGAGTGTGACATTGTGGAGTCTGTCCGTGAGTGTGACATGGTGGAGTCTGTCTGTGAGTGTGACATGGTGGAGTCTGTCCGTGAGTGTGACATGGTGGAGTCTGTCCGTGAGTGTGACATGGTGGAGTCTGTCTGTGAGTGTGACATGGTAGAGTCTGTCCATGAGTGTGACATGGTGGAGTCTGTCTGTGAGTGTGACATGGTGTAGTCTGTCTGTGAGTGTGACATGGTAGAGTCTGCCCGTGAGTGTGACATGGTGGAGTCTGTCCGTGAGTGTGACATGGTGGAGTCTGTCTGTGAGTGTTACATGGTGGAGTCTGTCCGTGAGTGTGACATGGTGGAGTCTGTCTGTGAGTGTGACATGGTGGAGTCTGTCCGTGAGTGTGACATGGTGGAGTCTGTCCGTGAGTGTGACATGGTGGAGTCTGTCCGTGAGTGTGACATGGTGGAGTCTGTCCGTGAGTGTGACATGGTGGAGTCTGTCAGTGAGTGTGACATGGTGGAGTCTGTCCGTGAGTGTTACATAGGGGAGTCTGTCTGTGAGTGTGACATGGTGGAGTCTGTCCGTGAGTGTGACATAGTGAAGTATGTCTGTGAGTGTGACATGGTGGAGTCTGTCCGTGAGTGTGACATCGTGGAGTCTGTATGTGAATGCGACATAGGGGAGTCTGTCTGTGAGTGTGACATGGTGAAATCTGTCTGTGAGTGTGACATGGTGAAGTCTGTCTGTGAGTGTGACATTGGGGAGTCTGTCTGTGAGTGTGACATGGTGAAGTCTGTCCGTGAGTGTGACATGGTGAAGTATGTCTGTGAGTGCGACATGGTGGAGTCTGTCCGTGAGTGTGACATGGTGGATTCTGTATGTGAGTGTGACATGGTGAAGTCTGTCTGTGAGTGTTACATAGGGGATTCTTCTGTGAGTGTGACATGGTGGAGTCTGTCTGTGAGTGTGACATGGTGGAGTCTGTCCGTGAGTGTGACATGGTGGAGTCTATCCGTGAGTGTGACATGGTGGAGTCTGTGAGTGTGACATGGTGGAGTCTGTCCGTGAGTGTGACATGGTGGAGTCTGTCCGTGAATGTGACATTGTGGAGTCTGTCCGTGAGTGTGACATGGTGGAGTCTGTCCGTGTGTGTGACATCGTTTAGTCTGTCTGTGAGTGTGACATGGTAGAGTCTGCCCGTGAGTGTGACATGGTGGAGTCTGTCCGTGAGTGTGACATGGTGTAGTCTATCTGTGAGTGTGACATGATAGAGTCTGCCCGTGAGTGTGACATGGTGGAGTCTGTCCGTGAGTGTGACATGGTGGAGTCTGTCTGTGAGTGTGACATGGTGGAGTCTGTCCGTGAGTGTGACATTGTGGAGTCTGTCTGTCAGTGTGACATGGTGGAGTCTGTCCGTGAGTGTGACATGGTGGAGTCTTTCGGTGAGTGTGACATAGTGGAGTCTGTCCGTGAGTGTGACATGGTGGAGTCTGTCCGTGAGTGTGACATGGTGGAGTCTGTCCGTGAGTGTTACATAGGGGAGTCTGTCTGTGAGTGTGACATGGTGAAGTCTGTCTGTGAGTGTGACATGGTGGAGTCTGTCCGTGAGTGTGACATAGTGAAGTATGTCTGTGAGTGTGACATGGTGGAATCTGTCCGTGAGTGTGACATGGTGGAGTCTGTATGTGAATGTGACATAGGGGAGTCTGTCTGTGAGTGTGACATGGTTCAAATCTGTCTGTGAGTGTGACATGGTGAAGTCTGTCTGTGAGTGTGACATTGGGGAGTCTGTCTGTAAGTTTGACATGGTGAAGTCTGTCCGTGAGTGTGACATAGTGAAGTCTGTCTGTGAGTGTGATATGGTGGAGTCTGTCCGTTAGTGTGACATAGTGAAGTATGTCTGTGAGTGTGACATGGTGGAGTCTGTCCGTGAGTGTGACATGGTGGAGTCTGTCTGTGAGTGTGACATGGTGAAGTCTGTCTGTGAGTGTGAAATGGTGAAGTCTGTCTGTGAGAGTGACATGGTGAAGTCTGTCCGTGAGTGTGACATGGTGAAGTCTGTCTGTGAGTGTGACATAGGGGAGTCTGTCTGTGAGTGTGACATGGTGAAGTCTGTCTGTGAGTGTGACACAGTGAAGTCTGTCCGTGAGTGTAGCATAGTGGAGTATGTCCATAAGTGTGACATGGTGAAGTCTGTCGGTAAGTGTGACGTAGTGAAGTCTGTCTGTGAGTGTGACATGTGGGAGTCTGTCCGTGAGTGTAATATGGTGAAGTCTGTCCGTGAGTGTAACATGGTGGAGTCTGTCCATGAGTGTGACATAGTGAAGTCTGTCCATGATTGTGACATGGTGAAGTCCGTTAGTGTGGTATGGTATTTGCGGCAAATTTTAAAAGAGATAAACAGGTTAGGAACTTACGACAGGTCTAGCAAACCGGTTATTAACTTAATCGATCCTTGAAAAGTAATGCACATGAATCACGGAGGAAATCGGAGAAAAGGCGCTAGTTACAGGCTATGGAACTACAATAAACCCTCACCTCGACGCCTAATGGTACAAGTGGAAGATAACAACAACAACAAAACAAAAACAACAAAACAACAACAACAACAACAACAACAATAGCAATTATGTAAATGGCCTTCTCACTTAATAGTGTTAGAGAAGATATAACATTTACGTGTACGATTTGTTACATACTGGCTTCATAACAATTCTCAATAATATATTCGTTTTGCAGGGTGTTTGTAAAGTCTCACTACACTTTATACGTAGAACAGATTTGAAAAATGAAGTACATGATGTCATCAGAAAATGTGCTCCACAGTTCATCGTGAAGCAATATGCAACGAATGGCTGTCGTCTTCTGGAGTAATTCTTTGCACTCCAAACAATAAATACTGCATTGGTACTTTCTAGCTTCACAAAGACAGCGTTAGATCATAGTAGTGTCTATTGTAACTAATGTAATCAATTGTTTAGCAAATTATTTGATGACATCATGTACTTCATTTTTCAAATTTGTTCTACATACAAATGTATTGAGACTTTACAAACACTCAGTATAACGCACGAGATCATTTGTTCTACATTCTCCGTAATCTATTCATCCAGATTTATTCTGAAATGGCGATAGTAATTACTGAGTTGTAAAGTCTTGAGGGATGTGTCCACAGCAGTATAGGCTATTTTCTTTGTTCTCTCGCTTTGAACTCAAGCGTAGTTCATACCAGTGCTACTACTTCTAGTGCACTCGTATGTGGATTAGGTTTCCTTATTACCAATGTCCCTCACCAGCATGCAAACCCACTCCGATTTCTGAGGTACTTGTAATTGACGTCCCCAGGTCAAGGACGAGTAGTCAACATGTTAGTCCAAACAAATGACTGGTGTAGGGGTGAACCCGCTACTTCTGCATTCTAATAACGAAAATTTAAGAGTTCATCCATGCTGACTCCCATGTATCAGTTATAAAGATTCTCTTTCTAAGAGTTGTACTCTGTTGACAAAGAAATAGCCAAGACCTGTAAAAGAAACAATACAGCCTTAGCCTTCTTCCAGACAGTTCATATATGCCTGGCTGAATCACGGCCTGGTTATACCTGAATATGTCTCTCTTGGATGCGAAGTTCCAGAATCGGTCTTGCACACCCCGGTGATTTTTGGGCTTGAAGGTGGAAAGTAAAGCACAGTTGCAGAGATCCTGTGGAGAGGTGTGGGCAGAAAAGCCTCTACACCAACATGCCTCCAACAGATGCAGTCACTTGTCAGGGTCTGGATGACCTGTATGCCAATGAATCGAACTGAAGAGTTCGGCGCAGTTTTTCTGATGATTCACAACTAACCAACCATATAAATAACCAATCAACCAACCATCCAACGAACCAACCAACCATCCAACCATACATCCACTTACCCAATCAACTAACCAACCAGACAACCAACCAATCATCCAACAATTCAAGCAATCATGCAACTAATCAACCATCCAACAAAACATTTAACCTATGATCCAACCAACCACCCAGCTAACCATCCATGCATCCATCCAACCAACGAAAAAACAACCTTCGAACCATCCATCCATCTGTCCAACCAACCATCCAATCATTCAACCAACATATCAACCATTCAATCAACCGACCAACTAACCAATAACCTGTCTTATAAATTAACCTGCGGATTTTTCAAATACGCCTATGCTCCCTGGTAGACCCAATCTAAAATAGGTACCAAGAATGTTTTGGAAAGCAAAGGCGAGCGGTATAATAGTGACCAAATAACCCACCGAGTGCTGATTGGGCTAAAATATATGGGACTGGCAAAATACACCCAAAACGCCCCAAGGTCCTTTTCTTGGTTTCAACTCCAGAAAACGCTACATAACTCATTACTAGGTCCTATATTAAAGTATTGTTGACATCAAAATATCCGCCCAGTAATGACTATCGTCCGAACCAAAGTATTTTAAATAACATTAATCTTCAACGCTGACATCAGCTGGAAACAACAGTCAGGGAAGCCATTGCAGAATCGAGTGTCTCTAATCTTCACCCGATGTCGTGTTAACTGTGTCGGGTTGTTTGAAGTAGTTCGGCGTTGGTGATTTAAGCTATTTTGGGGGATAAATTCAGCGGGATCAAGGAAGTATGTCATGTCATAGGAGAAGGATTGGGGTAGAGGGGTGATCAAATTCAGAAGAGTATGTGCAGTTTTTAAATAGGCTTGCTTGCAGGCAAAGATATACATATGGGGGATAGAGAGAACAGTGCAATGGACAGCAAGGTAGCTTGGTAGGTAGATAGGTTGGTAGGTAGATTGATAGGTAGGTAGGTAGACGGACGGACGGAATGGATGGATGATGCATGCATTCATAGAGGGATGAACGGACGGACGGACAATAGAACAGGCAAATATAGGGAAGAATAAAAACGGAGAGGTTAGACACTGATTACAAACTTTCTCAGCATTACTCAGAGAACGGAGTGAGACACTGAAACATAATGATTGTAAAGTAAAGAAAGAAAGACAGACAGACAGACAGACAGACAGACAGACAGACAGACAGACAGACAGACAGACAGACAGACAGACAGACAGACAGACAGGACAGACGGACGGACAGACGGACGGACGGACGGACGGACGGACGGACGGACAGACAGACAGGACAGACAGACAGACAGACAGACAGACAGACAGACAGACAGACAGAATATGAAGTAAAGTGTAGGATTCAGCTTCAAGCGGTGATCTACTATTCATGGGCACACATTTTAGGCTGTCAATCAATCAATCAATCATGTGCCATGCCGGAAAGCGTGGGCGGTCATGACTCGCCATTTCACTCGATCACCAGTGTCGTGGATCAGCTCAGTGTTCCTGTCTCGTCCATGCCATGTGGCCAAGCCATCCATGTATTTTCCTCTCGGTCTACCTCTTGGTCTGTTTCCTTCGATCTTGCCAGTTGTCACCAAGTTCTCCAATCCATTTCTTCTCATAACATGTCCACAAAATGTTGACTGTCTACGTCTAATTTCTGTAATCCGTTTATGATGTTCATTTGTCTCCTGTAGTACTTGGTCATTGGTTTTTCTGTCTGTCCATGGTATACTTTGCATTTCCCTCAGAAACCACATTTCTGCAGCCATCAGATGTTTTTCAGCTTCTTTCTTCTTTCAGACAGAAAATGAAGTAAAGTGTAGGATTCAGCTTCAAGCGGTGATCTACTATTCATGGGCACACATTTTAGGCTGTCAATCAATCAATCAATCATGTGCCATGCCGGAAGGCGTGGGCGGTCATGACTCGCCATTTCACTCGATCACCAGTGTCGTGGATCAGCTCAGTGTTCCTGTCTCGTCCATGCCATGTGGCCAAGCCATCCAGGTATTTTCCTCTCGGTCTACCTCTTGGTCTGTTTCCTTCGATCTTGCCAGTTGTCACCAAGTTCTCCAATCCATTTCTTCTCATAACATGTCCACAAAATGTTGACTGTCTACGTCTAATTTCTGTAATCCGTTTATGATGTTCATTTGTCTCCTGTAGTACTTGGTCATTGGTTTTTCTGTCTGTCCATGGTATTCTTTGCATTTTCCTCAGAAACCACATTTCTGCAGCCATCAGATGTTTTTCAGCTTGACTGCCCATTGTCCAAGTTTCACATCCGTACAAAAGAACAGGCTGTCACGACTGGTGATTCCCGGTCAGTGTAAGAAAAAGTATCCCTGCTTTCATGAGGATTCGAACATATTATCATTGGGCTAGAAAGAAAGTCACTGCGCCACATCGAGTCCTCTTAGTGTTCAGTTAGTAAACTTCCCTTCTGCACCCCTTAACGGGCACTGGGTATCTAGTTATATTGTCCTCAGGTTTTCCCAGTATGTGTCCCATCCAGTGGCGGTGTCGTTTCTTCACTTCTTGATTCACTGAAATTTGTTTAGTTCTCTCCATGAGCTCTATTATTGATGCTGTCATAATATTTTATTCCCACTGTTCTGCGCAGGCACCAATTAGTGATTGATTTCAAGTTAATTAGTAATTCTTCTTGTTGTTCTATATGTTTCTGATTCACACGGTTAGCTAGTTGCATGTCATTTACAAGATATCGCAGTCAACCCCATGGTTTGTAGCTGAGTGTGATTCACATGGCTAGTTTACGTTTAGTAGTATGCCACTGCTTTCTTATAGACCGACGCTCATACCACTGTATGAAAATCAGCGCAAGGCGGTCTGCTTCCACATCGTCGTCCACAGCTGTGTTTCGAACGCGATATGCGGGATTGTGAATCACGTTCGCAACCCCTTTGCCACATCACCAGTATCCATACAGTAGTGCCGATTTAACCTTCGAGTGTGTAAGATTAATGGGTAAGAGCGCTCGTTCTTAAACATCCGGTGTGCTGATGCCGAGGTAAGGGGTTCAACCCCTACACTGGACAATTGCACAAAAACGTTGACCAGTCGTCCTTGACTTGGGAACGTATACTACAAATACCTCTGAAGTCGGAGTGGGTTCGCCTGATGGAGAGGGACACTGTTAATATGAAAAGCTAATCCACACGCAAAATTCAGTCCATCACTACTAGAAGTAGTGCATATGGACTACGCTTAAGATCAACGCTAGTGAGCGCAAAAACTTAGAGTTAAACATTCCAAGTCAGGTGCTAAGTATAACTTCCTTTGACTTTTACAATTTTGCTAGTGCTATTAAAGCTTTTCTTGAATTTTATATTCTTAATTTAATATCTGTATCTGTTTCCCATATGTCTACATTTCTGATTAAACAGGTGTATGATTCTGTCGCTTGAAGCGAATTTTCATCAAGAAAGATCCTAAACTTAATTTGATTGCGTTTAACAGAGTATCAGTTGTGCTGATCTCTCTTTCCCTCTTTCTTTCCGAATGTCTACATTGTATTTTTAGCTTGTCTGTGTACCTTCTTTTATTTTCTCTTCACGTTGTTTTATCTTCTCTCGTTGTGATGTTCTTTCTTTCTTTCTTTCTTTCTTTCTTTCTTTCTTTCTTTCTTTCTTTCTGTTTCGTTTTATATAAAACATCTATCTCTATTTTTATCTCTCTCTGTCTATCTTACACTGTCTCACTGTCTCTCTCTCTGCTCTCTCTCTCTCTCTCTCTCTCTCTCTCTCTCTCTCTCTCTCTCTCTCTCTCTCTCTCTCTTTTTTTTTTTTTAAGCTGTTAAGTGGTGAGTGCATGAATTAATGAAATGAAGTATGGACATGAGAAGTGTAGAATGTTAGACGGGCCTGTCTAACCAATTCTTTAAGTTTTCAAAATAAGTTATTTGTTCCTTCGTGCCCTTCTCTCTCTCTCTCTCTCTCTCTCTCTCTCTCTCTCTCTCTCTCTCTCTCTCTCTCTCTCTCTCTCTCTCTCGCTCTCTCTCTCTCTCATATTCATCTCTTTTTTCTTTCTTCTGTTTTTCATATGCGTTGTTTCAAATTTACCGCTTTAGCTTTCGGAGACCGATATTTCCTCTTGCATTCTAAAACTACCTTATGAGAAATCACAGCTGGAGTGTCTGGCACATATGGTATAGCCTTGTCTGTCAACGAGTTTTTGTTTTGTTTTGTTTTTTAGCCAGCCTGGACCCCAGGATACGAAAATGGAGTATTACGTAATGGTTTTCAACCAGACTATCACTGAAATTGAAGTCATCATCTGTATGCATTTGAAAGTTTATTTGTGTTGTTGATTGTTGTGTTGGTTGTTGTTATGGAATTTTTGTTTGTTTGGTTGGTTGTTATTTTAATTGTTGTTGTTATGGAGTTGTTGTTGTTGTTGTTGTTGATTTTTTAGTTGGCCGGCTCCATGGGGAATAGGTTACGAACGGAATTCGTAACCTCGCTTATCGCGTTCGAAACACAGTTGCGGCCGATTTGGCAGCAGACCGCCTTACGTTGGCTTTTTATGAAAATGGTATGGGTTCCGTTGGTTTAGGAAACATTGGCAAACTAGTGAACGTAAACTGGCCAAGAAATCACGAGCAGCCAAAATATGATGGGGTTGACTGCGACGTCCTGTAAACGATATGAAACTAACTGTTCAGATGGTTGGTTGGTTGTTTGGTTGGTTGGTTGATTGGTTAGTTTGTTGGTGGGTTTAATGGTTAGTTTGTTGGTTGACTGGAAGGAAGGTTGGTTGACTAGTTGGTTGGTTGAATATATGTCCCATTTGTTAGATGGTTGGCTTATTGGTTGGTTAGTTGAATGATTATTTGGTTGAGTGGTTAGGTAATCAGTGGAGTGTACACAATCGGTAACGGAGCTTCCTATTTGTGACGTTGTGTGCAACGATGTAACACGGTTATGATTGACTACAACACATGGGGAATGGCAGGCAGTAGGCCTAAATGGGCAATGCTCACTTTGTTGGTGTTAAGTCTATCATTGGCAATATACTTCATCCGAAAGTCCAGGGAGCACAGACGTTCATGAAAATAAGAGAAGTTTCGACTGCAGTAAAGGTTTGATAATATGACATTAAAACAGATATGTATATGCGGCTTCTCCGACAGACAGACAGACAGACAGACAGGCAGGCAGGCAGGCAGACAGACAGACAGACAGACAGACAGACAGACAGACAGACAGACAGACAGACAGACAGACAGACAGACAGACAGGCAGGCAGGCAGGCAGGCAGGCAGGCAGGCAGGCAGGCAAGCAGGCAGGCAGGCATACAAACATACAGAATCAGCGTGAGAGACAGAGAGAAAGAGAGATAGTTATGAGAGAGAGCGAGAGGGAGAGAGAAGGGGAGAGGAGGGAATAGAGGGGTGAGAGAGATATAGGGAGGGAGAGAGATATATAGACAGAGAGAGAGAGAGAAGGAGAGACTGAGAAAGAGACATATATAGGGAGAGGGAGAGACAGGAAGAGAAATAGAAGAGGAGAGAGAGGGAAAGAGATAGAGAGA
>JACEFZ010017646.1:380000-508463 GCA_014155875.1 Cepaea nemoralis
TTCCTTCATCTATCATACTTGATTTCTAGGCGTCTGCGGCTTGAGAGGTTAGTGAAATGCAGTTTCATAATTCCTCGACATACTAACTCTAGAGTTTGAAATCAGCCAAGGTTTATATGGAAGGAGATCGCTTTACATTGATTTCACAAGTATGCGGCGTCGGCGGTTAAGAAAGCAAGGGCAAAATACTGAACGTAAAGTTGCCTAGTAAATCACAAATAGGCAATAAATGCTGGTGTTGATTGCAAAGTTCTGTAAAGGACATGCAACTTACTAATATTCTTGATTTATGGGTAATAAACGAAGTTAAAATTCTCGACGTATCAGATTCGAAGTAAACTTCAGGCTATTTTTGGAGCTGATCGCTTTGCGTTAATTTTCACAATGTTATGTGAGGAGGAGGGGGAGGAGGAAGAGGGAGGAGGAGGGAGGAGGGAGGAGAAAGAGGGAGGAGGAAGAGGGAGGAGGAAGAGGGAGGAGGAAGGAGAAGGAGGAGGAGGAGGGAGAAGGAGGAGAAAAGAACGCAGGAGGAGGAGGAGGAGGAGGGAGGAGGAGAGGGAGGAGGAGGAGATGGAGGAGGAGGAGGGAGGAGGAGGGAGGAGGAGGAGGAGGAGGAGAGAGGAGGAGGAGGGAGGAGGCGGAGGGAGAAGGAGGAGGGAGGAGGAGGGAGGAGGAAGAGGGAGAAGGAGGAGGGAGGAGAAGGAGGGGGAGGAGGAGGGAGGATGAGGAGGGAGGAGGAGGAAGAGGGAGGAGGAGGGATGTGGAGGGAGGAGGAGGAGGGAGGAGGAGGAAGGAGATAGAGGAGGAGGAGGAGGGAGGAGGAGAGAGGATGAGGAGGGAGGAGGAGAAGGTAGGAGGAGAAGGGAGGAGGAGGGATGAGGAGGAGGGAGGAGGAGAGGGAGGAAGAGGGAGGAGGAGGAGGGAGGAAGAGGGAGGAGAAGGAGGAGGAGGGAGGAAGAGGGAGGAGAAAGAGGAGGAGGGAGGAAGAGGGAGGAGAAGGAGGAGGGAGGAGAGGGAGGACGTAGGAGGAGGGAGTAGGAGGAGAGAGGAGGAGAAGGGAGGAGGAAGGAAGAGGAGTGATTAGGAGGAGGGAGGAGGGCGAGGAGGCAGGAGGAGGAAGAGGGAGGAAGAGGGAGGAGGAGGAAAGAGGAGAAGGAAGGAGGAGGAAGCGGGAGGAGGAGGGAGGAGGAGGAGAAAGAGGAAGAGGAGGATGGATGAGGGAGAGGGAGGAGGAGGAGGGGAAGAGGGTAGGAGGTGGAGGAGGGGATAGGAGGAGGAGGAGGAATATAACGCATATGCCTGTAGATTTAATAATGGCTGAAGTTGTTCCATGTCTTCTTAGAGTTGGCGACAGTGTAAAGAAATATAAAATCTTCAAACTTGATAGAGATAAGGTAACTATTATTTATTTATTCTTTAAGCATAAAAAGATGAGTTACAATGTTATGCATTATGCATTATTTTTATGAAAACTTTGAAAATGCCTTAAAGATTGCATCATTATTTATTATAACTCATATGCCGGTACATAACTATGGACAAAGAGTTTATAAATCTTTGAAAACGATGCCACAATATGACTATAAGTTATACAGAAAAGTTATGCTCCTTGAAATAACTTTTACAGAGTTAAGTCCCCTGAAATATATGAAATTATAATGAAAAATGAAAAATGAAATAATATTGGGTAAGCAGCCAATTTCACACTAAAAAAATATCACAGTTGGCTGCGCTGGAATGAAAGAAAGACGTGTAGAAAATTTCATCTCAATCGGATGGGCCGTTCGCGAACGCATAAAGGACATACGGACATACAGACGGAGATTGCCTTTTATATATAAGACAAGGTTCTGCTCTCTATTTCATTCTACAATATGAATATTATTACATGACATGCTCATATCAAATGAATCCTTGTACAGATTACCAGCTCATCGTCTGACAAGTCGAGTTGACCTCACGCTATAAATATCCGTCTCCTAACGGTGCTTGTCACACTAGAGTATCTCGACAGAAAAATGAAATCCCGTTCTCATTAACTTTTTTTTTGGGTAGTATTCGCCCGTATGTTACCCTGGTTGCTAGCGTAGGCAAAGAATATTAACACTGTAAACTACCATTCATCACTAGGAAGAAAGAAATATCAGAATGTGATAAACAGGTAAATAGTAAACAAGTGAATCGGTACACCTATCTTGGAACAATCATAAGGTCTGATGGGGGGTGGGTGGGGGTGCCTTGAAGAGAATTGAACAAGAATCGCTATGGCAACGGTAGCCTTTTGCAAAATGGAAAACATACTGAACAATAACAAGATGTCAAATGGAAAGAGATAACGTGTGTTGAAGTACTACATAGAACCTATACTTGTGTATGGATGTGAAACGTGGAGAATGAGCAGACAAGCTAAAAAAAAAAAAAAAACACGTCTAAAAAACATTACACAACATTGTCTGGAGCCCTATATTATACACTGAAATGTCCACAAACGGTTGCTGACTTGTATGGTTGCTGTTTGCTGCCAATATATGTTCTTTATTATACCTATACATTTGACGTCAATGTCTGGTTATTCTAGTAGTTTGATTATATTTTCATGTTTCACATAGTGAAACTCTTTTGTATAGTCTATGAAACATAAATATAGATCTGTCTTTTCTTCTAATGCTCTTTCTAATAGTGTCCCGTGAATAAACGGCATTTATCCCCTTCAGAAATCATTACATGCCGAATGTAACCAGAAAAGATGTCTGATGAAAGAATGTATGCCTGCCCGGCTTCGTGTCTTATTTGAATAGCAATACAAATCTGACAGTTAATATTATATATATATATATATATATATATATATATATATATATATATATATATATATATATATATATATATATATATATATATATATATATATATATATATATATATACATGTTACATATTTGTATAAACCTCGCATCTGATATCTAAGGCCCCTAGCTATTTAATTATGTCTGTATGGTGCACAATATACACGTTTTAGGAATAATCTATAAATTAATTTTTACATAAGAGCGAAACCAGCCGCGTGAAATTGGAATGCGTAAAATTTAAACGTTTCTAACTCATAACTTGGAGACTGTCCATGAGTGTGACATGGTGGAGTCTGTCCGTGAGTGTGACATGGTGAAGTCTGTCTGTGAGTGTGACATGGTGAAGTCTGTCTGTGAGTGTGACATGGTGAAGTCTGTCCATGAGTGTAACATAGTGGAGTCTGTTTGTGAGTGTGACATAGTGAAGTCTGTTTGTGAGTGTGACATAGGGTAGTCTATCCGTCAGAGTGACATATTGAAGTCTGTCTGTGAGTGTGACATAGTGAAGTCTGTCCATGAGTGTGACATAGTGAAGTCTGTTTGTGAGTGTGACATAGGGTAGTCTATCCGTCAGAGTGACATATTGAAGTCTGTCTGTGAGTGTGACATATTGAAGTCTGTCTGTGAGTGTGACATGGTGAAGTTTGTCCGTAAGTGTGACATGGTGAAGTCTGTTTGTGAGTGTGACATGTGGGAGTCTATCCTTCAGAGTGACATATTGAAGTCTGTCTGTGAGTGTGACATAGTGAAGTCTGTTCGTGAGTGTAATATGGTGGAGTCTGTCCATAAGTGTGACATGGTGAAGTCTGTCCGTAAGTGTGACATGGTGAAGTATGTCTGTAAGTGTGACATGGTGAAGTCTGTCTGTGAGTGTGACATGGTGAAGTCTGTCTGTGAGTGTGACATGGTGAAGTCTGTCTGTGAGTGGGACATGGTGAAGTCTGTCTGTGAGTGTGACATGGTGAAGTCTGTCTGTGAGTGTGACATGGTGAAGTCTGTCTGTGAGTGGGACATGGTGACGTCTGTCTGTGAGTGTGACATGGTGAAGTCTGTCTGTGAGTGTGACATGGTGAAGTCTGTCTGTGAGTGTGACATGTGGGAATCTGTCTGTGAGTGTGACATAGTGAAGTCTGTTCGTGAGTGTAATATGGTGGAGTCTGTCCATAAGTGTGACATGGTGAAGTTTGCCCATGAGTGCGACATGGTGGAGTCTGCCCGTGGGTGTCACGTGGTGTAGTCTGTCCGTGAGTGTGACATGGCGGAGTCCGTTATTTCCGGCAAATTCTAAAAGGGTTAAGCAGGTAAGGAACTTATGACAGGTCTAGCAAACCGGTAGGGAACTTAATCGATCCTTGAAATGTAATGCACATAAATCACGAAAGAAATCGAAGAAAAGCGCTAGTCACAGGCTCTGGAACTACAATAAACCCTCACCACGACGCCTAATGGTACAAGTGGAAGACAATAACAACAAAACAACAACAACAACTACTACAACAACAATAGCAATTATGTCAATGGCCTTCTCACTTAATAGTATTAGAAAGGATATGACGTTTACGTGTACGATTTGTTACATACTGGTTTCATTACAATTCTCAATAATATATTCGTTATACAGGGTGTTTGTAAAGTCTCACTACACTTTATACGCAGAACGAATTTGAAAAATGAAGTACATGATGTCATCAGATAATGTTCTCCACAGTTCATCGTGAAGCAATATGCAGCAAATGGTTGTCGTCTGCTGGAGTAATTCTTTGCACTCCAAACAATAAATACTGCGTTGGTACTTTCCAGCTTCACAAAGACAGCGTTAGATCATAGTAGTGTCTATTGTAACTAGTGTAATCAATTGTTTAGCAAATTATTTGATGACATCATGTACTTCATTTTTCAAATTCGTTCTACATACAAATGTATTGAGACTTTACAAACACTCAGTATAACGCAAGAGATCAATGGTTCTACGTTCTCCGTAATCTATTCATGCAGATTTAATCTGAAATGGCGATAGTAATTACTGAGTTGTAAAGTCTTGAGGGATGTGTCCACAGCAGTATAGGCTATTTTCTTTGTTCTCTCGCTTTGAACTCAAGCGTAGTCCATACCAGTGCTACTACTTCTAGTGCACTCGTATGTGGATTAGGTTTCCTTATTACCAGTGTCCCCCGCCAGCATGCAAACCCACTCCGATTTCTGAGGTACTTGTAATTGACGTCTCCAGGTCAAGGATGAGTAACCAACATGTTAGTCCAAACAAATCACCGGTGTAGGGGTTGAACCCGCTACTTCTGCATCAGAACAACGAAAATTTAAGGGCTCAGCCATGCTGACTCCCATATATCAATTATAAGGATCCTCTTTCTAAGAGTTACACTCTGTTGACAAAGAAATAGCCAAGACCTGTAAAGGAAACAAAACAGCCTTAGCCTTCTTCCAGACAGTTCATATGTGGCTGGCTGAACCACGGCCTGGTTATATCTTAATATGTCTCTCTTGGATGCGAAGTTCCAGAACCGGTCTTGCACACCCCGGTGATTTTTGGTCTTGAAGGGGGAAAGTAGAGCACACTTGCACAGACCCCGTGGAGAGGTGTGACCAGAACGGCCTCTACACCAACCTGCCTCCAACAGATGCAGTCACTTGTCAGGGTCTGGATGACCTGTATGCCAATGAATCGAACTGAAGAGTTCGGCGCAGTTATTCTGATGAATCACAACTAACCAACCATATAAACAACCAACTAACCAACCATACATCCAATTACCCAATCAACTAACCAACCAGACAACCAACCAATCATCCAACAATCCAAGCAATCATGCAACCAATCAACCATCCAACAAAACATCTAACCAATGATCCAACCAACAAGCTAACCATCCATGCATCCATCCAACCAACGAAAAAACAACCTTCCAACCATCCATCCATCCATCCATCAAACCAACCATCCAATCAATCAACCAACCTACCAACCATTCAATCAACCGACCAACTAACCAATAACCTGTCTTATAAATTAACCTGCGGTTTTTCAAATACACCTATGCTCCTTGGTAAACCCAATCTAAAATAGGTACCGTGAATGTTTTGGAAAGCAAAGGCGAGCGGCATGATAGTGACCACATAACCCACCGAGTGCCGATTGGGCTAAAAAATATGGGACTGGCAACACACAACCAAAACGCCCCAAGGTCCTTTTCTTGATTTCAACTTCAGAAAACGCTACGTAACTCATTACTAGGTCCTATATTAAAGTATTGTTGACATCAAAATATCCGCCCAGTAATGACTATCGTCCGAACCAAAGTATTTTAAATAACATTAATCTTCAACGCTGACATCAGCTCGAAACAACAGTAAGGGAAGCCATTGCAGAATCGAGTGTCTTTAATCTTCACACGATGTCGTATTAACTGTGTCGGGTTGTTTGATGTACTTCGGCGTTGGTGATTTAAGCTATTTTGGGGGATAAAGTCAGCGGGATCAAGGAAGTATGTCATGTCATAGGAGAAAGATTGGGATAGAGGAGAGTTCAAATTCAGAAGAGTGTGTGCATTTTTTAAGTAGGCTTGCTCGCAGGCAAAAACATACATATGGGGGAAAGAAAGAACAGTTAAATGGACAGCAAGGTAGCTTGGTAGGTAGATAGGTTGGTAGGTAGATTGGTAGGTAGGTAGGTAGGCGGACAGACGGACGGATGGACGGATGATGCATGCATAGAGGGACGAACGGACGGACGGACGATAGAACAGGAAAATATAGGAAAGAATAAAATCGGAGAGGTTAGACACTGATTACAAACTGTCTCAGCATACTCAGAGAGAGAGAACGGGGTGAGACACAGAAACATAATGATTGTAAAGTACAGAAAGAAAGAAAGAAAGAAAGAAAGAAAGAAAGAAAGAAAGAAAGAAAGATAGAAAGAAAGAAAGAAAGAAAGAAAGAAAGAAAGAAAGAAAGAAGAAAGAAAGAAAGAAAGAAAGAAAGAAAGAAAGAAAGAAAGAAAGAAAGAAAGAAAGAAAGAAAGAAAGAAAGTAAGAAAGAAAGAAAGAAAGAAAGAAAATGAAGTAAAGTGTAGGATTCGGCTCCCAGCGGTGATCTACTCCTATTCGGTAGATAACACTTTAACATTCATGGGCACACAGTTTAGGCTGGCACGACTGGTGAGTCCTTGGTCAGTGTAAGAAAAGCATCCCTGCCTTTATGAGGATTCGAACATATTATCATTGGGCTTGAAAGAAAGTCACTGCGCCACATCGAGTCCTCTTAGTGTTCAGTTAGTAAACTTCCCTTTTGCACGCCTTAACGGGCACTGGGTATCTATTTATATTGTCCCCAGGTTTTCCCAGTGTGTGTTCTATCCAGTGGCTTTGTCTTTGCACGCCTTAACAGGCACTGGGTATCTAGTCATATTGTCCCCAGGTTTTCCCAGTGTGTGTTCTATCCAGTGGCTTTGTCTTTGCACGCCTTAACAGGGCACTGGGTATCTAGTTATATTGTCCCCCAGGTTTTCCCAGTGTGTGTTCTATCCAATGGCTTTGTCTTTGCACGCCTTAACAGGCACTGGGTATCTAGTTATATTGTCCCCAGGTTTTCCCAGTGTGTGTTCTATCCAGTGGCTTTGTCTTTGCACGCCTTAACAGGCACTGGGTATCTAGTTATATTGTCCCCAGGTTTTCCCAGTGTGTGTTCTATCCAGTGGCTTTGTCTTTGCACGCCTTAACAGGCACTGGGTATCTAGTCATATTGTCCCCAGGTTTTCCCAGTGTGTGTTCTATCCAGTGGCTTTGTCTTTGCACGCCTTAACAGGCACTGGGTATCTAGTTATATTGTCCCCAGGTTTTCCCAGTGTGTGTTCTATCCAGTGGCTTTGTCTTTGCACGCCTTAACAGTCACTGGGTATCTAGTCATATTGTCCCCAGGTTTTCTCAGTGTGTGTTCTATCCAGTGGCTTTGTCTTTGCACGCCTTAACAGGCACTGGGTATCTAGTCATATTGTCCCCAGGTTTTCCCAGTGTGTGTTCTATCCAGTGGCTTTGTCCTTGCACGCCTTAACGGGCACTGGGTATCTAGTTATATTGTCCCCAGGTTTTCCCAGTGTGTGTTCTATCCAGTGGCTTTGTCTTTGCACGCCTTAACAGGCACTGGGTATCTAGTCATATTGTCCCCATTTTTTCCCAGTGTGTGTTCTATCCAGTGGCTTTGTCTTTCCTTCACTTCTTGGTTCACTGAAATTTGTTTACTTCTCTCTGTGAGCTCTAATTTATTGATTCTGTCATACCATTTTATTGCCACTATTCTGCGCAGGCATCAATTAGTGATTGTTTCAAGTTAATTAGTAATTCTTGTTGTTGTTCTATATGTTTCTGATTCACGCGGTTACCTAGTTGCATGTCCTTTACAAGACATCGCAGTCAACCCCATTGTTTGTAGCTGATTGTGATTCACATGGCTAGTTTCCGTTTAGTAGTTTGCCACTGCTTTCTTATAGATCGACGCTCATACCACAGTATGAAAATCAGCGCAAGGTGGTCTGCTTCCACATCGTCCCCAGCTTTGTTTCGAACGCAGTATGCGGGATTGCGAATCACGTTCGCAACCCCTTTGCTACAGCATGAGCATCCATACAGTAGTGCCGATTTAACCTTAGAGTGTGTAAGATTAATGGGTAAGAGCGATCGTTCTTAAACATCCGGTGTGCTGATGCCGAGGTAAAGGGTTCAATCCCTACGCCGGACAATTGCACAAAACTGTTGACCTATCGTCCTTGACTTGGGAATGTAAATTACAAGTACTTCCGAAGTAGTTGTGGGTTCGCTTGATGGCGAGGGACACTGTTAATATGAAAAGCTAATCCACACGCAAAATTCAGTCCATCACTACTAGACTACGCCTAATATCAACGCCAAGTAGCGCAAAAAACAAAAACAAAGAAACCTTAGACTTAAACATTTCAAGTCAGGTGCTAAGTATAACTTCCTTTGACTTTTACAATTTTGCTACTGCTATTAAAGCTCTTCTTGAATTTTATATTCTTAATTTAACATCTGTATCTGTTTCCCATCTGTCTACATTTCTGATTAAACAGGTGTATGATTCTGTCTCTTGAAGCGAATTTTCACCAAGAAAGATCCTGATCTTAATTTGATTGCGTTTAACTGAGTATCAGTTGTGTTGATCTCTCTTTCCCTCTTTCTTTCCGAATGTCTACATTGTATTTTTAGCTTGTCTGTGTACCTTCTTTTATTTTCTCTTCACCTTGTTTTATCGTCTCTCGTTGTAATGTTCTGTCTGTCTGTCTGTCTGTCTGTCTGTCTGTCTGTTTGTCTGTCTGTCTTTCTGTTTCCTTTATATTAAACATCTCTCTCTACCTTTCTCTCTCTCTCTCTCTCTCTCTCTCTCTCTCTCTCTCTCTCTCTCTCTCTCTCTCTCTCTCTCTCTCTCTCTCTCATATTCATCTCTTTTTTCTTTCTTCTGTGTCTCATATTCTTTGTTTCAAATTTACCGCTTTAGCTTTCGGAGACCGATATTTCCTCTTGCATTCTACAAGTACCTTATGAGAAACCACAGCTGGAGTCTCTGGCACATATGGTTTGCCTTGTCTGTCAACGAGTTTTTTTGTTTTTTTTTTAGATCAGTCTGGACCCCAGGATAAGAGAATGGAGTATTACGTAATCGTTTTCAAACAGACTATTTTTGAAATTGAGGTCGATCATCTATGTGTTTGAGAGCTTAATTGTGTGGTTGGTTGTTATGTTGGTTGTTGGGGTTGTTGTTGTTGTTATATATATATTTTTTGGGTTGGTTGTTTAGTTGACCGGCTCCATGGCGAATAGTTTATAGACGGAATTCCTAATCTCGCATACCGCGTTCGAAACACAGTTGCGGCCGATTTGGTAGCAGACCGCCTTAAGTTGGCTTTTTATGAAAATGGTATGGATGCCGGTGGTTTAGGAAACATTGGCAAACTACTGAACGTAAACTTGCCCAGGAATCACGAGCAGCCAAAATATGCTGTGGTTGACTGCGACGTCCTGTAAAAGATATGTATCTAACTGTTTAGTTGGTTGGTTGGTTGTTTGGTTGGTTGGTTGATTGGTTAGTTTGTTGGTGGGTTGAATGGTTGGTTTGTTGTTTGGTTGAATGGGTAGTTTGTTGGTTAAATGGTAGGATGGTTGGTTGACTAGTTTTTTGGTTTAATATGTCTCATTATTAAGATGGTTGGTTTGTTGATTGGTTAGTTGGATGATTATTTGGTTGAGTGGTTAGGTAGTAGATTGGTTGGTTGAATAGTTGGTTGGTTTAATATGTGTCTTATTTGTTAGATGGTTGGTTTGTTGGTTTGTTAGTTGGATGACTATTTGGTTGAGTGGTTAGGTAGTTCATTGGTTGGTTGAATAGTTGGTTTGTTCGATGTTCAGACAGACAGACAGACAGACAGACAGACAGACAGACAGACAGACAGACAGACAGACAGACAGACAGACAGGCAGGCAGGCAGGCAGGCAGGCAGGCAGCCAGACAGACAGACAGACAGACAGACAGACAGACAGACAGACAGACAGACAGACAGACAGACAGACAGACAGACAGACAGACAGACAGACATAGAAAGCTAGATAGTGAGAGACCGAACGAACGAACAAACTTTATTTTCTAAGGGTTAAGAATTGGGTACGTAGGCCCGTCTAACATTCTGCCCTTCCATCACTCTCTTTCATACATTATTTCATTCACACATCATTCAAGGCTATCAGAGAAAAGCAACAATATAAAAGATATGCATTATAAAGGCGTGGGAAAAATACGAACATCGATACTATACAACTTAATAATATTAGCTAATGGTGTGACACTTGTTATTAGCCATGTGGAATATACTGGCCTACCAAAATGGGACTGGCTGTTATACTAGGGTTTTATTATTATTATTTGTATTATTAAGGGGGAAGATAATCCGTACTGAGATAGTGTTCGAATAATTTGCGATTATATGTATAGGGATTGGTGATGTCTTTGATTTCTTGTGGAAGATTGTTCCACAGCTGAGCTGCAGAGTACGTTAAGGTTGTTTTGTACAAGTCAATCCTAGGCTTTGGAATGTGTAATATATTTAATCGTTTACTGTGTCTAGCATTGTATTTAAACAATGGCCAAAGGTAATTTGGGGTATTCCGATGTAGGATTTTGTGCCTTAATGAAAAGCAGGCGTTTGCGGAGTGGTAGTAACTGAAGGCGTTTATGCAGGCTAGGATTGTCAGATAAATGTTTGCTATAAATTAGACTCATGGCCCGTTTCTGGAGTGAGTAACGTCGTTTGGTGCTTGAATTGGAACAACCGTCCCAGATTGTAGAGCAGTAGTCAAAATGTGTCTGTATATGAGAAGTATAGAATATTTTCCTTGTGTCCTCATCAAGGAAATTTTTGATTTTGGCGAGTTGGTAGACTTTTTTCGCTGTTTGTTTAGTGAGCTCTTGAACGTGGGAATTAAAGGTTAGGTTTCTATCAATGATTCTATCAATGATGATTCTATCAATGATGATTCCATCAATGATGAGAGAGGGAAAAAGCGAGAGAGAATGAGTAAGAGAGGAGGATACAGAGGTGAGAGAGATAGAGAGAGGGAGAGAGGGAGAGAGAGATATAGATAGGGAGGGAGAGAGAAGGAGAGACTGGTAAAGAGACATATATAGGGAGGGGGAGATAGGGAGTGAGAGAGACAGGAAGAGAAATAGAAGAGGAGAGAGAGGGAAAGAGATAGATAGAGAGAGATGATGGGTGGGGGAGAGGAAGGGATAGAGAGGAGGGGAGAGTAAGAGAGAGCGCATGGAGAGATGCACAGAGAGGGCGAGAGAGAATGGAGAGAGATAGAGAGTGTGTGAGAGAGAGACAGAGAAGGGGAAGAGAGATAAGTAGGGAGAGAGAGGAAGAGAGATAACAGACCGACCCACCGATCCAACCAAGGACCTCAGAGATAAAGAGATAAATACCCAAATAGCTTGACCACATGGCATAATCAAAACAAGTACACAGGCCTGATCAAAGACGCTTAACTATCGCATGATGGCGGCGAACATGGACCGTCTACTCTATCCACATGGCACATCTATCTGTGACAGCATGTACTTCTCTCCCTAGTTTTGCATTGTCTGTCTCCTCTTGTCACTCTAGCCGGACAAATACCCGCCGGGCAAATACCAACCGGAAAAATACCAGCCGGATTAACACCATTATGTAAAGCTAAAGTTATATTTGGTTTTAAAGTACTTTTTTTCAGAACACTGCTGTGAATCTTCAAATAAAATACAATACTTTGGTAATAATGTGGCAATATTTCAGGTAATATGGTATTTCCGAATGTGTCTACTTATGTGTCTCATCTTATTATGCTTGCTCTGGCTGAAAACCAGCCCATATCGATCAAGTCAAGTGACTGTCATTCTGTCTGGATGTGCTTGTCTCTGTCGACGAGTCCTTGGCGCGTTGTGATGTCAAATCTAGTGCCACTTAAAAGTTCTTCTGCAGTCGTAATCCTTATCTCTCCAGTCACTCACTACTCTTCATTTTCACCTCTTGAAAGTAAATGTGCGAATTATTCTCTCGGTCTCTTGATAGGCCTTCTCTCGATTTCTAGACAGGTCTGATTCCATCCAATGTTGTGCAGACAATAAGCCTTAGATTAACATTTGCAATTACTGTGGGGGTCACATGCTCCATATTAAAACAATATCAGTTACAATGTGTTTTACTTATTTCAGCCGAAGGATAATTCATGTATTCATTTCATATGATATATATACCCCTGGAGAATGCACCTGTGTGACAATACCGCCGGGGCTTGGACTGGTTTGCCACGATAGATATTATCCCCAGCCTTTGCTCCAACCACCTCAATAGCACTCTACATCTACCAGGCCCCACACAAGCCGGGACAGCTGAACCTCCCCTCCCTTACCTAGGGTTCCAAACCCCAAGGGGGCTCGGACCAGACACCAGTCATATCACTGCACAAAGTCATAGCTAAGAGAACAAAAATTTAATTCTGAACTAAGTCAACCACAACACAGAGAAGGATGGCTGAAAGCCAGACTAGAAGAACTATGTACAAGATCAGCTATGCAGATGAGTATTCTTCATCATGGAGGCGGACGATAGCTCGTGCGGTTGTCCAGTCGTGGTAGCGACTCACCCAGGCTCCTCCAGTGGACTGGAACTCCAAGGTCTGCTGCCTCTCCAAAGTTCCCTCTTCACACAGAGAACCAATCACGGGCTGATCAAGCGCAGTACCACTGCCTGACTGACACTGCATCGATGAACAAGGATCCTTCCTTGCTGTCGTACTATTTCACTCGTCACACTCCTGATGAAGTCTGGGCCGACCCTAGCATATTAGCGGTCTCCCACTTGCAGAAAAAGTACATGTAGCATCGTATCAAAATACACAAGAGCCTGGTCACTCTTCTATCTCGTAAGTGACCCACACACTGATTTGTCACCTACACAATGAGCGGTTGCTCCACGTGAACACACAATGTCACTGGCAAAGTCTATCAGGTGACTAAACACTTCACCTTATTTCCATGTCCTTGGACACATAGATCTTCACACAGTATCATGTAACTACCCTGATCAATGGGTAGTAATCACAACCTAGCATACACTGTCAACTGTTCACCACGTTGGACTGAGGTAGCTCACTACCTTAACAAACATGTCCCTCTGGTGTTCCCACCAATGATGTACTCAATGACTTAGGTCACTGGACCACATGTTGGCTTCATAAAGGTAACCAATGTAGAAACACTATTTAAGCATCAAATTATACATGGTGTCCCATAACCCAGCCGGGCCAGAAGCATATCACACAGGCCATGATGACCGGTAACACTGATCACCCTGCTCAACTGGAAAGTTCACGACCTTGCAATCACCAAGGTTTACACTGAGTATGAATTTCACCAGTGCTTCACTGGCTAGAATCATCAGACGTTTCAGAGTTGGCTCCTCTCAGGATCGGATGACACTCGTCGGACTCTTGACGGAGGTCCTAACGTAGACCTACCGACTTATTCAGCACTCAGCTCCTTCCAACATTGAACTCGCAGAATCAGACGACCACTCCCAGTATGGCCTCAATCAACTTCTGGATAGGCACTGGAATGAGTGGGCCCATAGAGCTCATGGTGAAGCTCTTGAATCTTCTTCAGGATAGTAATAACAGATCCTGTGATTGAACAATCACAAACTTGACTGCAGATGTCCGCTCTGGCCGCGAATATTGACATCAAATATACAGCAGCCTGTTGGCTGTGATCTGTCTACGCTGAGGTCTGGTTGGCGACTCACCACGACTAAGTCAGTGCGCCTTCAACTCGCCTACACGGGCCGCGTGACTTTCATGATTCATGAAGAAAACCAGAGTCACGATAAGTTCCACCAACCCGTGCTGCATGAAGCACTCGTGAACTTAGAGATCTCTACCACGTACGCACTTGAGGGAACATTCTAGATTTCTCTATAAATAACTAGTATAGCTCCGCCCCGCACTACTTTTTGATGGGGAATCCCCTATTAATTGATATTAATTCAAGGGAGACCAACACATCGCACTCCCTTCAAAGGGATATTATGCAGAGATCTGCCGATCTGTAGGCGTTTCGTCACAACCTGGGCTTACGCAGGGAAATATGCCAGGCAATAAATCATGCAAGTTTTTATTTGTCGCTTCTGTGTTTGTAAGCCTTGTTTTATAATACCCTGCTTTCATTTCTGAAATGCAAAAAGAAGATTTTTTGCGTTGATGAAACAATCTTCCAGACAATCCCATGGTCAACCGCAGTAGTATAGTTTCTATATTACTGATTACGTTTTGCGTGGCCAATGTTACCAAAAACAGTATTTTGTATGCGTATATCGCCCTAATTTCGGCTGATAAACAGCGGTTCGGGGTATTAATAAGTGAATAGTTAGTTAGTTAGTTAGTTGGTTGGTTGGTTGGTTGGTTAGTTGGTTGGTTAGTTGGTTGGTTCGTTGGTTGATTGGTTGGTTAGTCACTTAGTCAGTCAGTCAATCAGTCAGTCAGTCAGTTAGTTAGTTAGTTAGTTAGTTAGGTAGTTAGGTAGTTAGTTAGTTAGTTAGTTAGTTAGTTAGTTAGTTAGATAGTTAGTTAGTTAGTTAGTTAGTTAGTTAGTTAGTTAGTTAGTTAGTTAGGTAGGTAGGTAGGTAGGTAGGTAGTTAGTTAGTTAGTTAGTTAGTTAGTTAGTTAGTTAGTTAGTTAGTTAGTTAGTTAGTAAGTTAGTTAGTTAGTTAGTTAGTTAGTTAGTTAGTTAGTTAGTTAGTTAGTTAGTTAGTTAGTTAGTTAGTTAGTTAGTTAGTTAGTTAGTTAGTTAGTTAGTTAGTTAGTTAGTTAGTTAGTTAGTTAGTTAGTTAGTTAGTTATCTGTTGGGGCATCATGTTTGCACCCCAGACAAGTCCGTGAGTATTCAGAACCTCTCCCCAACATATGCAGCAGCGTCCGGCTCTTCAAAGTGCCAATTCTGTGATTATTGACGAGGCCCCTCATTCTCCTGATGGTCAGTTCTAACTTCCAAGTTCACTGGCGTTAAAGTCCTCCGCTCTCTACAATCCTCTCAGGCAGTGGTTCTCAACCTTTTTTGGCCCATGCCCCCTTTTATCATATGTTCAGAACGTCCCCCCCCCCCTTTCGAAATTCCTGCCTATAAATCCCCCCCTCCCCCGCACCCTTACATAGTATACATAAAAATTGAAGCTAAATTAAATAACACATACTAGAACAAGTCTAGACATCTAAATTAAACGTGATTTGCGGGTCTACTTACGTTATTTCATTAGGGCGAGAAGATTAGAACCGTAAAATTTAGAGGGAAAAACAATATCAAGTAACTGGTTCTTGTATTAATGCGATCTTGAAATAATCTTAATTCCAACCCCCCCCCCCCCCTGGAAACCCTAAAATTCCACACTGGGGGTAGGGGGGATCCCCACCGGTTAAGAACCACTGCTCTCGGGGCTTTGATAAGATTGGCGTGGTTCATATGCTTGTCATCTGCAGGAGATTGCTAAGCCAGCAAGTTTATCAACCCGATCATTTCCCTCAATTTCCACATGTCCCAGGGCGAAGATTAAGGTGACTACTTAACAATATACCTCCGCGTTGATACAATTTACTGTCTACGTGAATAACTCAATGCGAACACGTATATGTTAGTTTTTAGTTGGTGGTCAGGCTTTCACTGCTGCGTTTTGACCGTCCACAGCTAATAAACAGCGCATCATGATGTTTTCCTCTGTATTTTCGGACACTTGCTTCCGTTGGTTTCACTAATGCGTTTCAATTTTCAACATTTAGTCAGTAGTCCTCCTGTCACGTACAATGTTATACACAGGTATACCAAGCAACGCACGATCTGATCTGTTAATGTAAGCATACTATGGACATCTGGCTTGTTACTTTATAACATGCAACACGGCATGTTCTATAAAAGGTGAAATATGCTACCTGATTGAAAATAGTGCGCCTATGCCGTTTCCTTAGTTGATATTGTCTTCTATAGGCATTTGTTGTATAATTTTCTGATTATGAAAGAGTTAAAATGTTGGGATGGAAAATAAAAAGAGCAACAATCAATGCAATCGACATTATCCATCTTGGTCCAATTCCCTTACGGAACAACAGACACAATGTATTTTATTTCTGTCCAGACATGTAGTTACGGCCAGATTTTGATAAAACTGCCTTCCCAATCTTGGACCGCAGCAATGAAAATCGCGTTATAGTTATGCATGGTGTGTGTGCTCTTTGGCCAAATTAGAGTTGTAAGACATGTTGGCTTCCAAGGGTAAACATTTTTATGTTCACGATATTCCTGATAACCTTCTGAGTCCTGAAACCCGGCCACATTTCTGTCACAGTTATATCAGTTCTGCAGACTGCAAAATGGTTGCAACATTTGGCGCTGGCTTGAATGTATTTTTGAACGCAATGCCAATATGGCAGGCAACTTAAAGATGGAATATTGTTAATGGTTTTACTTCCTTCATCTATCATTCTTGATTTCTCGGCGTCTGCAGCTTGAGAGGTTAGTGAAATGCAGTTTCATAATTCGTCGACATACTAACTGTAGAGTTTGAAATCAGCCAAGGATTATATGGAAGGAGATCGCTTTACATTGATTTCACAAGTATGCGGCGTCGGCGGTTAAGAAAGCAAGGGCAAAATACTGAACGTAAAGTTGCCTAGTAAATCACAAATAGGCAATAAATGCTGGTGTTGATTGCAAAGTTCTGTAAAGGACATGCAACTAACTAATATTCTTGATTTATGGGTAGTGACAAAAAATTAAGTTGCATGTCCTTCACAGGACGTAACAGTCAACCCCAGGATTTCGCTGTTCGTGATTCCTGGGCAAATTTTACGTTCAATAGTTTGCCATTGCTTTCTGAACGATCGGCTCCTGTACCTTTTTTCGAAAAAACCAGCACCGCTGTGTTTCGAACTCTGGTATACGGGCTCATAAACCGCGTTCGCAAGCCCTTAGCCACAGAGACCGGTATGGGTGGTGAACGAAGTTTACAATTCTCGACGTATCGGATTTGAAGTAAACTTGAGGCCTTTGTTGGAGCAGATTGCTTTGCGTTAATTTTCACAATGGTATGTGAGTGTCGGAAGTTCGGAAAGCAATGGCAAACTAGTGAACGAAAAATTGCAAGAGTATCAAAGCTAGGGTTGATTGCCACATGCTGTAAAAGAACATGGAATAACCTGTAACAAACTTGCTGTGTGAATGTGTAGCACTGTACATGTGTGTGAGGTGTCTTCGTGAGTGTTTGTGTCGTGTGTGTGTGTGTGTGTGTGTGTGTGTGTGTGTGTGTGTGTGAGAGAGAGAGAGAGAGAGAGAGAGAGAGAGAGAGAGAGAGAGAGAGAGAGAGAGAGAGGGAGAGAGAGTGAGTGAGTGAGTGAAAAAAAACCAACGTGGCTGTGTTTTGAACGCGGTATGCGGGATTACGAGCTGCATCCGTAACACCTTCACCACGGAGCCGACTAGACAAACTTTATAAAAGGTGTCTTCATTAGCCAGGTCTATTATCCACATGTACCTACAACTATGCCTGTCTCTCTGGCTTAGGAGTTGGCGACTTTCTCCGTAATCCCGTTTATCCTCGTGAGGAACGTAACTTGCGCGAGAATCGGTAGTGGTACTTGCCAGGTAGGTAATTTACGGGGTATGTGAGCCGGCCACTCAGAAAGCAATGGCAAACTACTGAGCGTAATCTTGTCAAGAAATCAATAATCAGCTGAAAGATGCTGATGTTGACAGCGATGTCCTGTAAAGGATATGCGAACAAAAAAAAAAACCTACAACTATAGAATATAGATATAATTCACATATAACCATTGAAATGATACCTTGTTATATAAAAGTGTTTAGTTAGTCATGCATTGAAGTGTACACATCTGTAACTATAGCTTGTAATTGTTCTGTTGTCTAGTGTGTCCTCTGGTTTATACTTCTATGAGCGTCGAACACTACAAGTGTGTTTATTTATGAACTGTCATAATGGTGTCAATGTGATCTTAGTCATATGTGACCGAACTACCATTCACTACTAGGGAATCATCATCATCATATGCCATGCCGATAAGCGTGGGCGGTCAAGTTTCGCCATCTTGCACGATCACTGGAGTCGTGGATCAGCTTCATGTTCCTGTCTCGACCATGCCATGTAGCCAAGCCATCCAGATATTTACTTCTCTACCTTCTCCTTGTTCTTTTCCCCCTTAATCTTGCCAGTTTTCACCAGGTTTCCTCATTTATTTCTTCTCATAACGTGCCCAAAAATAATTGTGACTCATCTCATCTCATCCTATCTGTAACAAGCTATGGGGAGGGTCCCATAATGTCCCGTCACAATATTTCAAACTTATTCTTTTGCCCTGGCTGGGAATAGGTCTTTGTTGCCAACCCTCATCCGTTCCCCGGACTTACTGTCACACTCTCTTCTCTTTCGACCTCAGGGTTATTTCCTGCAGTGTATTTCTGGCTGACACACACGTAACATGACGATCGTCTCAGTCACTATAATTTGAATTTAATACCGTAATAAAGACAACACAGAAGAACACCAAGACAGATAAACCTATACAAGTCCAGAAAACACAACTGATGTGATAACTCTAGTCCAGAAATGAATCCAGAAAAACTCAGAACATCCTATAGCACAGATCTTGAAATTGTCCAGTCATTTCACAACTGCCTCACCGGGCAAAGTTTCCATTCTCTCTATCCAGCGTCGGTTGTTCGAACAACAGCTTCCAAGTTTCCTAGGTCACCACGATATAGTCAGTAATCTGGTCTGGGAAAGTGCCATGGGATCACTGGGCACAATTGAGGTTGGGAACCAAAGTCATGATACCAGATTGGGTATAGGGAATGAATCAGAGTCTTTCGCTGTCCCGGACAAGGATGGGAATTGGCGTAGGTCCAAACCGCCTCATCAGCAAACGCTCGATCTTAAGTCAATGAAACGACTTGAGTTGGCTGTTGTGTCACTCATTACATTTTTGTAACGCCTCTCCATTTATATTAGAAAAAAACATTATACCTGGTATGTCCACTGACTTGCCCTGGCTTCATCAGGTACTTATAAGTTTTGGCATAGAAGCCCTGTCAAGTCTTTCAACACACTTTCCGATTTACACTCGACCTTAAGTCGATGAGAAGACTTCAAAAGAAGGACCCTGTAGATAACAAAATTCTAGTGAGGTATCATGCTGACTCATGCACCACACATTAGTTATGCCTTTCGGCTTACCAAGACCAGTATATAAGTGGCTTGCTTGAATGCGTCTGACATGTCAGGTAACCCCTGGATCGGCTACGTCCTGGCTTGCATAGACCTCCAACTTGTAGACGTCCTGTCGGCTACCCTATGCACCCTGTTGCATACAAGACTCACTCTCCACACTCATACCCTGCCTTTATTATTATTGGGCACATACGTTTCCCAGCTTCTCTCTCCCTTGCAAACCATGCCTTTCTCACGCCAAAGATCTTGTGGTGTGGTGTGCCTAGTAATCTGTGTGTTTCTCCCCCTTAACTAATATTATAGTAGTGGGGTTGTATGGCACGCAGTGTAGTTCCCCATTCCCAGCAAGAATAGGAAAGAAGATACTACCCCTTCCGGCCGCTGCTCTTGTCTGAGCTGTCGCCGCAATGTACCGGCAGTGCCTCACCTAACACGTAGATTCAGAGGAATGCATGTTCTCTCAATGAGATAAAGAAGTTTATTTATATTCCCCACATCATCCTATCGACTAAAAGACGAAAGAGATAGCACCGTGGATAGCCTCTTCCGGCTCAAGAAGATAGATCATAGATTGGTGGACCCCATCCCCAAGGAGCCCTTCCCTCCTTCCGGCACACCGTAGCTATCAAATGTGTTTATATTTAAATGAGAGAAGCTACTAAGTAGAGGTAAGCCGTAGGAAGAAAGATAGCACTCGTCTATCGGCTGCCAAGAACAAGCGATATCATTTGGGAAATATTTATTGTTCAGATTTGTTCCCTTGCCATTCCAAGATTAAGAAGCTTAGCCAGATTGGCTAACGGTCACCCCCTCCCAATATGGCAAGACTGCTGTTTCGCCATATCATCTCAGTCGTTAAGACAATAGAGATTTATAAGTGCAAAACTAATTACAACCTAAGATTACCTTTCATAGCCCATCAGTATTCTGCCTTTTAAAATGTCTCAATCTTTAACTTGAACTCTTGACATTAGGCAGTGGGTAGCGATCAGTAGAAACGGACATGAATTCTCCAGAAGCCGCACCAGTGCGCATTTGGCGCAAGGCGCTCCATCGGGTCTACCCGAAAGAAAAGACCTATATCTACTCGCTCCATGTAAAGATTGTGTTATGAAGGTAACCCAAAGAACTATCTTTCATAGGAGATTGAGCGAACAAGAGAACTGAGAGCTTCCGAAAGCTGTTTCCCCCTGTTTACCCAAAATAAAAGAAGGCATGAGGACATGAGCCATTGGCGTTTCACCACATAGGCCCCATCTTAAGAAAGTCGAACCCTACGAACTTTCTACTGCCAGAGGTTCTGTTCGAATGGCCCCACCCTCACATTCAACCATAGGATGCCGTGATAGGAAATCCGCTCCCACATTCTCCCTTCCGGGGATGTATTCGACCGTGAACTGATACGGTTGTAGGAGCAATGACCATCTCATTAACCTCGCGTTCAGTTTCTTAGAAGTTGCCAAAAAGGTCAGAGGTTGATGGTCGGACTGCACTTTGAACGGTACTCCATACAGATAAGGTTGAAATTTCTGTACCGCCCACACTAGAGCCAGACATTCCCGTTCGACTGTGGAGTAATTCCGTTCGGCGGGTAACAGTTTTCTACTTGCATACGCCACCGGACATAGCACCGAAGCATCATCTCGCCCTTCCTGCAACAAAGTTGCCCCAATCCCTATGTTACTCGCGTCGGTTCTTAGAACAAACGTTTTCTCCAAATTTGGGAGGTGCAGGACTGGTCTATCCACCAACGCCTGTTTCAGCTTCCCATAAGCTTCTTCACAGCTCGGGGTCCAGATTATAAGATCTGGCGATCCTTTCTTCAGGGTCTCGGTTAACGGCGCCGCAATTTCGTTGAACTTCGGAATAAATTTCTGGTAAAACCCACACAGAGACAAGAAAGACCTAACATCTTTTTTGGATTTAGGACGGGGTGCGAGACGGACCTTCTCAATATTCTTTTCTTCCGGTACCAGTCCCCCTGGGGTAATAGTATGTCCCAGAAATTCCAAGGATTGATAGCCAATCATGCATTTGGCTGGACGGGCGGTTAACCCTTCCTCTTTTAACCTTTTGAAGATCTGTCCCAAGGACTTCAGGTGATCACTCAGATTGTCAGACGCGATGAGAATATCATCCATAAACGAGACCACAGAGGGATCCTTTAAAGGCTCTAATAACATTCTCATCATGCGAGTGAACACACTGGGCGCATTGCTCAGCCCAAATGGCATCACCTTGAATTCGTAATGCCCGCTCGGAGTACTGAAGGCGAGCAAGGGGCGAACCTCGGGTTTCACAGGGATCTGATAATATCCCCTGCTTAGATCAATTTTCGAAAAGTACTTTGCCTTATTTAGTCTGGCAAACAGTTGATTTGTGTTCGGTAACGGTTCAACTTGGAATGTCGTACATCTGTTTAAATGCCTGTAATCAATACATAGGCGGTGCTTCCCCACTGAGCTTCCTCAACAAGACAACCCCGGCATTATAAGGAGAAGTCGAAGGAGTGATGATGTCATCGTCCAGAAGCTTCTGGATTTCAGCTTCCAGGGCCTTCTCTTTCGAAAAGGGCACTGGATATATTTTTTGGCGAACGGGGTCTTGGGTAGTCAGAGTCATATCAAACTCGACTAACCCTGTTCGCCCTGGCCGATCGGTAAGAATCTGCTGATGGGACTCCAACAAACGGATGACTCGGTCTGTTTCTTCAGCCGACAAATCAGGATTAATATGTACATCCCTATAGGTTTCCCCAGAGTGTAAAGGATACTCCCTATCCGCGTCTTCGCCCGATTCAGTTTCCATCGCGACCGCCATAGTCATAAGTGGGAGAGAAGTACCATCAGATCGTTCTTCATACTTTTTGAGGAGGTTAATGTGGAAGATTTTGGATTTCCCCCTGATCCGGATGGCATAGTTGGTTCGGGACACAACCCTTTCCACCGGGAAAGGCCCCTGCCAACCAATCTCGAGTTTATTGGAACCAACTGGAAGTAACAACAGAACCCGATCCCCCACTTTAAGAGACCTATCTTTTGTCCTTCTATTGTAGTAGGCCGCGTGTCTCTTTCTGGCTGCCCTTAGATTCTGAGCTGCCAAAGCCCAACCCGTCTGGAGCTTCTTCTTTAACTCTTCGACGTATTTATATGAGGATACAACTTCTTCGGAAGTTTCTTCCTCTGTCCAACATCTCAATAGGGCTTCTAAGGGACCCTTGATAGGCCTCCCGAATAGTAGAGTGGCTGGTGGCAACCCGGTCGACCCATGGGGAACCTCCCGATAGGCGAACAAGGCGGCTGAGATATACTCATCCCATCTATCTGGTTTCTCTTGAGCCAGCTTCCGAAGCATGGTCATCAAGGTACCATTAAACCTCTCTACTTGCCCATTAGACTGAGGGTGGTACGGGCTTGTGTGAATGTGGTTGGTCTGGAAGATACGAAAGACTTCTTCCATCAGCTTACCACAGAACTGAGACCCATTGTCCGTTAGGATCTGGTTGGGAAATCCCAACCGAGTAAAGGTCTCCATCAGTGCATCAGCCACTCGCTTAGAGTCGATTGTGGCCAAAGGTATCGCCTCACCCCACATGGAACAGCAATCCACCATCGTGAGAATGTACTTATTCCTCTTCCTAGTCCGAGGAAGAGGACCAACAAGATCGATGGCAACTCTCTCGAAAGGAGAGTTCATAATGGGCATGTCACCCAAGACTACCGGAGCCGTCCAGTGTTTTGGTGCCACACGCTGGCACTCTGGGCACGACTTGACGTACCTACGCACGTCTCCAGTCATCCCTGGCCAGTAGTAATGGCAGGAAATGCGCTGGAGAGTTGCCCCGACACCCATATGTCCACTGAATGAAATGGTGTGTCCCATATGAAGAAGCTGTTCCCGATAAGCCTTAGGAACTACCAGCTGTCCATGCTGGCGTTCCTCCACTCCGGCTCTCCGGTACAGTAACCGATTCTTCATATAATACTGACCCCGTCTTGGTGGGTCAGAACTTTTTGGCAACTGGTTGAAGCAAGGTTGCAAAGTAGCATCCTGGCTTTGAGCAGCTCGTAACTCCCCAGGCAAGGGATTCACGATCAAGGCCGGCGTCTGCTCATCCTCCGATTGAGATCTGGTTTGCATCGCCCCTACGTACATGGGTTCGGTTGGAATCCCTAGAAAGACGTAGCGACAACCCAAGATCATTGGGAAGATAGGATCGAGCAGAACGGCTGCCTGTATAGTGCCGGTAACATATTTTGATTTGATGTCCACCTTCGCAATTGGAAGAGACATCGCTACCGCACTCTTTGTCGCCGTTTGAATCTCATTGGATTCCCCGGTTAGCTGCTCTGGGCTCACTAAGTGTGATGAAATTACAGCCTCAAACTGCAGACCTGTGTCATAGAGACACTCAACTGGTTGTCCGTTCACAAGTATCGTCTCTACTACTGGTGGTTTTTCTGAATCTTTGTTCCCAAGACCCCTCCCTTCTACCTCCTTGTGAGACCCTTCCCCGGTTTCTACAAGACAAGCAGCATAGTGAGAGTCTTTCTGTTTACGCCGGCAATCAGCCGTATTGTGTGTGGGAGATTTGCAATAGGCGCACCACTTTTCACTCCACTTTCTTTTAGGAGATCCAGGTGGACTCTTACCAGAGGGTTTCTTAATTGGAACTTTATCGAAAGGATCCTCCTTTTTAGTGTGGGTTGTTTTAGGGTTCTTCTTCTTTCCAGACCAAGTGTCTGGTGATCGGGGATTGGGTTGTGACAGTTCCCCATTATCTCCATGAGCTAGCACATACCTTTCCGCTAATGTATTTACCAAGTCTAACTTCTCTGCCCCATTTTCTAGCAAGAAGGTTTGCAATGGCCTTCGGCATCATCCTCTTCATTTGGTCCACGACCACTAATTCTTCTAAACTTTCATAGTCGTTAGCAAATCCAGCTAATGACATCCACTTCAAAAGGTAAGACTTCAGTCTAACACTGTAGGCTGCGAACATCTCCCCTGGTTCTCTCTTCGACTTTCTGAACTGCTGTCGATAAGTATGAGCTGTCATCTGGAACCTTTTCAATAATGCTTTCTCCAGGGCTTCATAGTCATTCTCCATACCAGGTGGCAACCTTGAGTATACCTCGTACGCTGTCCCTCTCAGGCCCTGTGAGAGTTTCAAGTTCCATTTCCCACGTTCCAGTCCCATAGCCAAAGCCATCGACTGGAATCTTTGAAGATACTGGTCGATCTTATCTTTGTGTTCATCGAACGGGAGCAAAGGGAACTTCATTGCCTGGTATGGACCGCCACCAGAAGTTGTTGAGTCCGGTAGAACGGTGCCTCCCACTGCACCCTCGCTTTCCTTGGCAGATTTAGCTCTAAGCTCCAACTCCCTCATGCGGAACTCATGGTCTCTGACGGCCTGCTCAGCTTCCATTTTCTTAGCTTCGCGCTCAGCTTCAATTTTCTTAGCTTCACACTCGACCTCAAATTTCCTAGCTTCACGCTCTGCCTGTCTGAAGTCTCTTTCAACTTCCTGAACATATTTTTGTAACTCTACACCATCGTAGCCCATCTCTCGCCCTTTAGCCTGTACTTCTGCAACATTAAATTTCGCTGATGCCATCTTAAACTCAGCGGGTAAATGTATACAATTCTATATCAAAATTTATCTCTCAAATAACAATTGGATATTTTATACGACCACAACACGTCACATGTCGGTCAGTCTGTGTCAGGCAGAGTACAGACAATAGCCAGGCACGGTAGGCAGAACCTATTGATAGTAGACAAGGATATCTGTCCCCTATCACTATCAGCCAGAACTCCACCAGGATTTCAAATATCCCGAGACGTGCCCCCAGAAATTGTAACAAGCTATGGGGAGGGTCCCATAATGTCCCGTCACAATATTTCAAACTTATTCTTTTGCCCTGGCTGGGAATAGGTCTTTGTTGCCAACCCTCATCCGTTCCCCGGACTTACTGTCACACTCTCTTTCGACCTCAGGGTTATTTCCTGCAGTGTATTTCTGGCTGACACACACGTAACATGACGATCGTCTCAGTCACTATAATTTGAATTTAATACCGTAATAAAGACAACACAGAAGAACACCAAGACAGATAAACCTATACAAGTCCAGAAAACAAAACTGATGTGATAACTCTAGTCCAGAAATGAATCCAGAAAACTCTGAACATCATATAGCACAGATCTTGAAATTGTCCAGTCATTTCACAACTGCCTCACCGGGCAAAGGTTCCAGTCTCTCTATCCAGCGTCGGTTGTTCGAACAACAGCTTCCAAGTTTCCTAGGTCACCACGATATAGTCAGTAATCTGGTCTGGGAAAGTGCCATGGGATCACTGGGCACAATTGAGGTTGGGAACCAAAGTCATGATACCAGATTGGGTATAGGGAATGAATCAGAGTCTTTCGCTGTCCCGGACAAGGATGGGAATTGGCGTAGGTCCAAACCGCCTCATCAGCAAACGCTCGATCTTAAGTCAATGAGAAGACTTGAGTTGGCTGTTGTGTCACTCATTACATTTTTGTAACGCCTCTCCATTTATATTAGAAAAAAACATTATACCTGGTATGTCCACTGACTTGCCCTGGCTTCATCAGGTACTTATAAGTTTGGGCATAGAAGCCCTGTCGAGTCTTTCAACACACTTTATGGTTAACACTCGACCTTAAAGTCGATGAGAAGGACTTCAAAAGAAGGACCCTGTAAGATAACAAAATTCTAGTGAGGTATCAAGCTGACTCATGCACCACACATTAGTTATGCATTTCGGCTTACCAAGACCAGTATATAAGTGGCTTGCTTGAATGCGTCTGACATGTCAGGTAGCCCCTGGATTGGCTACGTCCTGGCTTGCATAGACCTCCAACTTGTAGACGTCCTGTCGGCTACCCTATGCACCCTGTTGCATACAAGACTCACTCTCCACACTCATACCCTGCCTTTATTATTATTGGGCACATTCGTTTCCCAGCTCTCTCTCCTTGCAAACCATGCCTGTCTCACGCCAAAGATCTTGTGGTGTGGTGTGCCTAGTAATCTGTGTGTTTCTCCCCCTTAACTAATATTATAGTAGTGGGGTTGTATGGCACGCAGTGTAGTTCCCCATTCCCAGCAAGAATAGGAAAGAAGATACTACCCCTTCCGGCCGCTGCTCTTGTCTGAGCTGTCGCCGCAATGTACCGGCAGTGCCTCACATAACACGTAGATTCAGAGGAATGCATGTTCTCTCAATGAGATAAAGAAGTTTATTTATATTCCCCACATCATCCTATCGACTAAAAGACGAAAGAGATAGCACCGTGGATAGCCTCTTCCGGCTCAAGAAGATAGATCATAGATTGGTGGACCCCATCCCCAAGGAGCCCTTCCCTCCTTCCGGCACACCGTAGCTATCAAATGTGTTTATATTTAAATGAGAGAAGCTACTAAGTAGAGGTAAGCCGTAGGAAGAAAGATAGCACTCGTCTATCGGCTGCCAAGAACAAGCGATATCATTTGGGAAATATTTATTGTTCAGATTTGTTCCCTTGCCATTCCAAGATTAAGAAGCTTAGCCAGATTGGCTAACGGTCACCCCCTCCCAATATGGCAAGACTGCTGTTTCGCCATATCATCTCAGTCGTTAAGACAATAGAGATTTATAAGTGCAAAACTAATTACAACCTAAGATTACCTTTCATAGCCCATCAGTATTCTGCCTTTTAAAATGTCTCAATCTTTAACTTGAACTCTTGACATTAGGCAGTGGGTAGCGATCAGTAGAAACGGACATGAATTCTCCAGAAGCCGCACCAGTGCGCATTTGGCGCAAGGCGCTCCATCGGGTCTACCCGAAAGAAAAGACCTATATCTACTTGCTCCATGTAAAGATTGTGTTATGAAGGTAACCCAAAGAACTATCTTTCATAGAGATTGAGCGAACAAGAGAACTGAGAGCTTCCGAAAGCTGTTTCCCCCTGTTTACCCAAAATAAAAGAAGGCATGAGGACATGAGCCATTGGCGTTTCACCACACTATCTTGTTCTTCTTGTGCCTTAGGTGTCGAGATGAAGTCTAAACAGCGGGAGAGTGCCCGTTTATGGGCTTTATGTATCGAGATGCTCATGGACTCTGCTATTCCCTCTATCCATCATTTACGTGACCAGCATCGTCTTCTACTTCCATTTGGTGTGTACATCATTGCTTGTTGTGGTATACTGTTAGTTGGTAATCTAGTTACAAGGCCAAACCATTTAACTTGTTGCCTTCTGATAAAATCTAGTGCTGCCATAACCCCCACTTCAGTCCTGATTTCTTCATTTCTGATCTTCTCTCTTCTTGATACATTGAGTATTTTTATCAGGAATAATTGTGACTGTCAACGTCTAATTTCACTTATCTGTTTAAGGTTCTCATCTGCTTCGTGTAGGACTTTCTCATTGTTTTTTTTTTCTGTCTGTCCGTGGTATTCTTTGCATTTTCCTCAAAACCACAATTCCATACATCAGAGAATAAACGTGTTTACATTACCACACCTGGGCTCCGTGGGGGGAGCAACAAATGGAGAATATCACGGCTATCGTGTGACAAATTTAGTGTTGAGACAAAATCGTATTCCTAAGATAATAAACGCTTAAACGTCAAATTCTGCAATCATTTGATTTACTGCCGTAAAATACAGACAACGACCCGAAAGGTGTTTTATCTGTAGCGCTCTTGCTATTCACAGCTTTTTTTGTCTCGCCATAAATTTCGGTTAATGGAATATGCCAGAATGTGCCCATCGCAAGTTACAGATTATAACTCGTCGGGACTCCGTGATCCAGTTCACGTCTGCTGTTTTTTCGGAGACTTCCTATGGGTCGTCGATGGAGCCGCGAAGCGCATGCTCTATGTAATGTTTCCGGCAGGCCGCTCTGGAGAGAGTAAGTAGGTCAAGCCAAATGGGATAGCAGCCGGTGCAGTGAAGTAGGATATCTCGTCTATTTAAAGTCTTTAATGTTAAATCGCATAGAAAATATCCTTTAATCCCTAATGTCTCTCCCGGGTAGTTGCTGTCTTCCCATTAGATTTATATGATTTTGTAAAGTATCAGCGTCAATGCACATGTTTTCCTCGTTCCTCTTTCCAGGGCAGTGCTTTACAACTATGTATGCATTTCAGATTCACGTCTTATTAAAACTTGTAACACTTAATAAGTTACTTGCATATCCTTTACAGGACACAGCAGTAAACCCCAGAGTTTCTTTTGGCTTTTCTTGATTCTTGGGCAAGTTTACATTCAGTAGTTTGCCATTGCTTTCTGAACGACAGGCACCCATACCATCTCATAAGAAACCAACTTAAGGCGGCCTGCTGCCAAATCGAACACAGCTGTGATTCGAACACGGTAGGGGAGATTACGAACTGCGTCCACAGTCTTTCGCCACGAGCCGGCTTTAACATTAAAAAGTATAGAAATTATCCGTTTATCTCCAAATCTCCTGCAGAGTGGATGCTGTGTCCTCGTTACATTAGATCTGATTTTGTCAAGGATCAACGTCCATGCAGGTTTTCTCCTCGTTCCTCCTTCTAGGGTAAGAGGTGGGGGTGATGTTTTACTATAGTTATACTCCTCAAAGGGCGGGGTGTCCGACCTCGACTTGCATGTGTGTCAGGTTTCCCTCCTCTGGACAGATTCCACCCAAGGTGACGGACTCTGTCTACCTATGGGTAGGTTCACTCTAGATATATTCCACCCAAGATGAGGGACTCTATCTACCTGTGGGTAGATTCACTCTAGACAGATTCCACCCAAGGTGACGGATTCTATCTACCGTAGGTAGGTTCACTCTAGACAGATTCCACCCAAGGTGACGGATTCTATCTACCGTAGGTAGGTTCACTCTAGACAGATTCTATCTACCGTAGGTAGGTTCACTCTAGACAGATTCCACCCAAGGTGACGGATTCTATCTACCGTAGGTAGGTTCACTCTAGACAGATTCCACCCAAGATGAGGGACTCTATCTACCCGTGGATAGGTTCACTCTAGACAGATTCCACCCACGGTGACGGACTCTATCTACACATGGGTAGGTTCACTCTAGACATATTCCACCCAAGGTGACAGACTCTATCTACCCGTGGATAGGTTCACTCTAGACAGATTCCACCCACGGTGGACGGACTCTATCTACACATGGGTAGGTTCACTCTAGACATATTCCACCCAAGGTGACAGACTCTATCTACCCGTGGGTAGGTTCACTCTAGATATATTCCACCCACGGTGACGGACTCTATCTACACATGGGTAGGTTCACTCTAGACATATTCCACCCAAGGTGACAGACTCTATAAATTCGTGGATAGGTTCACTCTAGATATATTCCACCCACGGTGACGGACTCTATCTACACATGGGTAGGTTCACTCTAGACATATTCCACCCAAGGTGACAGACTCTATAAATTCGTGGGTAGGTTCACTCTAGACAGATTCTACTCAAGGTAACGCGGTCTGTCAACCCGTGGGTAGGTTCATTCTAAACAGATTCCACCAAAGGTGACGGACTCTATCTACACGTGGGATGTTCACTCTAGACAGCTTGGCAAGAAATCACAAACAGCAAAAGAAAAAAAATTATGCTGGGGTTGACTGCGGCGTCCTGTAAAGGATATGCAACTAACTTTACGATTTCCAACTGCCGTGGGTGTTCTAACCTCAACTTACACATAGGACCTCCTGTTTATCGCCTTTATCCCAGAAAGTTAGGTATCAGATATCACTACCTGAGAGATAAAAAAGACGTGTAATATTGCAGGATGTTTGTAAAGTCTCATTACACTTTGTATATAGAACAATTTTGAAAAAAAATGGTTCTGTCACTCTGCTACTGAGCGAGTGCGTGGCGCGACACTGTGAGCTGTGAATTTCGTGTGGAATGCTTTTACATCTGTCCGCAGTTATTTGTAGCGTGAACTGCAGGTTCGGAACGATGGCGGCCGGCTGTTGCTGAATTGACTGGTTTGCCTTTTCGGTTCATGAGTGTAGTTTTCTTGGAGACTCCAGCGGGTCGTCGCTGAAGCTACGGAGTTCGTGCTTTGTGCGGCGCTTTCGGCGGATCCCATTGCAAAAAGAGGCAGAGCCATATGGGATAAAACCCGGGTCAATGAAGTCTTTCCGGTGACTGCCGATTCCATCGACGATGAACTGTATTTTCATGGAGGACTTTTGTGTTGGCATTCTGGCGGCTGCATTATGCACAGTGTATCTGTGCAGGCTGTTGGCTTGCCTAAACTCCTGTCTTTTCCACTTTTCACATTGGGCAGTGCGGAGCATTTTGTGTGATATTCACTGGCACAGGAACGGAGCATAAAGAAGACGACCCGTTGCCGTGAAGTTGGAACCGCGAATAACAAACTAATTAACAATTTTGGAGAAAAAAAGTAAGTTCATGACGTTATTAACAAAAGTACTAAACATTCATTAAATCTGTTACAATAGTAACTGCTGTGGACTAACGCTGTTTTAGGAAAGCTTAAAAGTACCAATGACGTATTCATTATAACTTATCAACAAATTTCTAACCTTAATGCGATGAGGAGGTTGTTTATCAGCACATCTTGCTATAAATCTTTGAACAACCATCCGTGTATATCGACCGCCATTTCGAAACACTTCTTCAACCAAAAACATTCTTTCTTCCGTTGATAACACCATTCTGTTCGGAGTGCAAAGAATTTTTCCATCAGACGACAGCCATTCGCTGAATATTTCTTCATGGTGGACTGGGAAACATATTTGTTGATGACCTTGTGTACTTTATTTTTTTAAAAATTGTTCTGCATACAAAGTGTAGTGAGATTTTACAAACAACCTGTATTAGACACATGTTTTCTGGACACATTTTCGCTCTATTATGGGGACGAACTTTGTAATTTTAGGGCTTGCGGCGGCCACAGTATCCACTGCACACTGGTAGCTGGATACGTGCTGGAGACTCCTGGCGTGCATTACTAAACAAGTCACGTGGCAGGAAACTGCTGTGAATATATGAATTGTTACATTTTCGTAGCCCTGAGTGCACTGTGGGATAGGTGATCAGTCTATCTCTCCCGTAGTGGACGACTAGAACCTTCGAACCCTCGTCCGATCGCTATCATCGCTATCATGTCATTGTCAGGGCATCGTCCTAACCGCGACACCAACACGCATATTTCACGCAAGCATATATCAACATGACCACACTATGCATGGAAGATACTTATAATATAGTAACATATAAAGGCAGGTATTTAGACCCTTTCCAAATAACATCTGGCTTGAAACAGGGTGATGCACTATCGCCGCTACTCTTCAATCTGGCTCTAGAGAAAGTTGTAAGGAAGGTAAAGGAGGAATATGATAGTTGGAGGAACATCCAAACTGCTTGGTTATGCTTATGATATAGATATTATAGGGGAAATGAACAAAAGACATTGGAAATATTGACTCACTTAAAGGAAAAATGCCCAACAGATGGGGCTGGTTATCAACCAAGATGAGACAGAATATATGGTAATTTCAAGAGAAGGAATGGCTAAAAACTCTGGTCACCATACAAATAGATAATATGACCATTAAAATAACGGAAACATACACATACCTGGGTACAATCTTCAACTGCTCCAAAATCATAAGGGAAGAAATACAAACTAGAACCAATTCTGGAAATAAGATATACTATGCACTACAACATCTACTAAAATCAAATGCGCTATCTCGTAACACCAAAATCACAATATACAAAACACTGATCAGACCAGTTGTGCTGTATGGCTTTGAAACCTGGAGTACAACGAAAGGAGACGAAGCCTTGTTACAAACCTTCGAGAATAAAGTTTTAAGACGCATCTTTAGACCCATTAGGATACACAAAGTGGAGAGTGGAAAAGAAGAAGTAACAAAGACATTTATTATCTGTTTAAGTCCTCTCTAATCACTGGTATCATGAAGGCTAATAGACTGCAATGGCTGGGGCATATAGAAAGAATGGAAGATAATAGGGAAACAAAACTCGCTAAAGCTCAGGAAATAAATGACCGTAGACCCCGAGGTAGACCAAGAAGACGGTGGAGAGATAATATATATACAGACCTACAAGCACTTGGAATCAACGACTGGCAAGAGAAGGTCAACCAGAGAGACGAATGGAGACGGATTGTATCTGCAGCAAAGAACCTCAATGGCTCGGAACGCTGAAGAAGAAGAAGAAAAAGAAGAAGAAGAAGAAGAAGAAGAAGAAGAAGAAGAAGAAGAAGAAGAAGAAGAAGAAGAAGAAGAAGAAGAAGAAGAAGAAGAAGAAGAAGAAGAAGAAGAAGAAGAAGAAGAAGAAGAAGAAGAAGAAGAAGAAGAAGACATATCACACAAGCATGTATCACGCAATTATATATCATGCACGTATATATATAACACAAGCATATATCACGCAAACATATGTCATGCAGCCGGCTTCCTGGCCTAGAGGTTAGCGACTTTTCTCCGTAATCTCGTATACTCTCGTAAGTAACGTGACGACGGTGAGAATCAGCAGTGGTTCGGATCGCGTCGGTAACTTACGGGGTATGTGAGCCGGTCGCTCAGAAAGCAATGGCAAACTACTGAGTGTAATCTTGCCAAGAAATCAACAATCAGCTGAAAGATGCTGATGTTGACAGCGATGTCCTGTATAGGATATGCAAACATTTTATTTTTATTTATGTCACGCAAGCATATATCACGCAAGCATATAGCACACAAGCATATGTCACGCAAGCATATATCACGCAAGCGTATATCACACAAGCATCTATTAACTATACCACCCCTCGAGTGCCGATTGGTATTTACAAGGTTGGAGCTCGCAACATACACCTAATACTCCTTAACTTGTGTATAACGGTACTTTACTTTACATAGGTCCAGATTAGGTAACTGCGAAGTCGTCAACAGATAATAATGTTGATTAATTTTTAAAGTATTAACCTTCATTTATAACGGAATAACAATTAGCAAACCGAATAAAAAAACATATACCAGTCATTTAAAAAAAAAAAAACTGTCATTTACTGCCAATATAGTACCTTGCGGTGTATGGCAGAGGGGTCTTTGAGACATATACCAGTATTGGTGAAAATAGAGTTTATCAGTTTTCAGGAATACTGAGGCTGTAAACTGATAACCTCGGCAACCTCTCAATTGCTGCTAAATGACAGCCTTGAAGTGAAGAAAGCAACCGCGTTTTGTATACTGCATTTGACGAATAATAAGCGATTACTCAAATGCGCCGAGGCAGCAACAATTAGACATCTAGAGCTGGCGTTATTCAGACAGAAAGAATTCATAGTGACTCTGCGATTACAACTGAGAATAACACTGCTCCCCTTTCAAAAATATTAAAGACTGTATGTGACATGTATTTCAGCCAAAATATGATTTATTCATTCTCTTCTTATAATATATATTATACAGTGTCCTGTCTGCTGGCATGGGCGATCATGCCTCTCCACAAATTACGATCTCCAGCGTCATGGATCAATTCGTGTGATGACTCCGTTCCGTGTTATGATACAAAACTGTCAAGAATCTTCTCACGCTGTCTTTTTCTATATCTCTTTCAGCAAATCTTTCCGGTTGTCACAATATGTTCCAGTTTTTTGTCTTCTCATAACGTGGCCAAAACAAGATGACTACCTCGTTCTGATGTGTGTGACAAGTTATCTTTGCTATATGCTAAAATGATATATATAACTGTGTATAATTAACCTGATGAAATCTTATATATAAAAGAGACTGTCTGTCTGTATGTATAGTATGTATGTCCTATATGCGTTCGCGAACGGTCCATCCGATTGAGATGAAATTTTCTACACGTCTTTCTCTCATTCTCGCGCTGCCAACTGTCATATTTTTTTAGTGTAAAATTGGCTACTTACTTAATATTATTTAATATTTCATTTTTCATAATAATTTCTATATAGCAAGGGGACTTAAATCTAGAAAAGTTATTTCAAGGGGCATAACTTTTAATAACATTGTTATATCCTTATAGTCATATTGTTGCATCGTTTTCAAAGATTTATAAACTCTTTGTCTATAGTTATTTACCGGCATATGAGTTATAATGAATAATGATATAATCTTTAAGGCATTTTCAAAGTTTTCATAAAAATAGTGCATAATGCATAACATTGTAACTCATCTTTCTATGCTTAAAGAAGTTATCTACAGTCATGTAGGTGATTAAAAACAGTTCATCTTTTCATCATCTCACATCAGCCCGATTCGCTTGACAGCACTTCTCAGCGCTATCAAGCCAAGACGCCTTATAATTTCAAGCTACCTGATACGGGGGAGAATGGCACGCAAAAACTACAATAAAAAACCACAGACAAGCAAGATGTGCAGCGTGGGAGCCGCCAATGCCGGACAGAAGACGAATGTGATCCTACCTGTAAGCTGCAGCAAAGACCACGTAACTACAGTTAACTCAACTGAAGCTACCACGAGAAAGACCGAGATCAGCCCACCACAGACAAGAGCCAAGACAGCCGAGAAGAAGGAGGAGAAAGACACCAGAGCCGGCAACACCGACTCCAAGACAGCCAAATGGGTTGTAAAACGTGTCCAAGTGGAGCTGTCAGACGACGAAATCTTGAAACAGCTGCAGAAAGAAAACCTCCACATCAGAATCCAGAAGGCACAGCGGATCATGACCTACTCAGGGATCCCTACAACGCTGGCGGTGGTGACGTCTGAGGGTTGTGAGATCCCACAACAGGTGTCGATACAACAAAGACTACAACAGCCCGAGGGATTTATACCAAAATCACCCAATGTTCCAGATGCCAGAGGGCCGGACACAGCAGAGCACTATGCCGCAGCAAAACTGAAATCTGCCGCTACTGCGCCGAGCATCACGCTTTTAGTGAGAGTCCGTTAGCCAAGCTGGACGTGGACTTCAGGGCGCCTAACAGAAAACGTAAATGCGCCAACTGCATGGGACATCATGGAGCACGATACCTGGGTTGTCCGTACCTCCAAAGTCACAGGGACGTGTTAAAAATCGCCACTGTCACCAAGACACCATTTAAAGACGCAATGCGGAGGTGCGAGACAGCCACGGGCATCTCGCAAACTGAAAGAGCACAGCTGCAGAGGGAGATCAACGAGCTGAAAAAACAAGTCAAGCTTCTGCAAAGACCGGCACCGACCAGCGACATTCAAAAGATTCTGATCGAAGTACAAGAGACTCATAAAAACATAAAACAAGAGGTGGAGTACATGGCGTTGACAATCAAGAAGCAATTAAAGACGAGAGAAAACTACTCAAATCAGAGAGAGAGTCAACCCAAACCAAAACAACAGAAGATGCAGAAAAGAACACAGAATAACCATACGAAGAAGCTCAACAAGAAAACATAGAAAAGCTGCTAAAGACACTACATAGAAAAGAAAGCAAACAGACGCACGAGGAAGCCAAGTCTCAATCAAATGTAAAATCTCAAGAAGACGCCAGCAACCCATTCACATTTACTAACAAATTCAAGGGAAAGCCAGTCTTCAATCGAAACGTGACACAAGCCTAGTCAGCCTAGATGCGACGATCACTCCTGTCGAAGTTTGCAGATTATCTGACTAGACCGAAGAAGATGTACACAATGCTGCCAAATCCACCGGGGGGGGGGGGGGGGGGGGGGGGCGGCTACTACAAGAAAGCACCATCAGATGAGCCAGAAACCAATGCCACAAAGATACAATCAAATGGAAACTAACTAACAGAACCAGACATCACTCATAGAGAGCAAAAGTAAAAACCAGGGTGAAAAGACCCACACAAACCCACGGATCGACTAGCTAACCAACGCTGAAAGAAGCAGGTTGTAGGAGATCGAGTTTGCCATTTTTGTTTTTCAACATCGGATCGGATCGGATAAAAATAGTTTTCATTAAAAATAATGGATGGTGTGTGGAAGATGAAATCACAATAGAAGAATTAGAAGTATTGGGAGAATTTGGAGTAGATATATTAACCAAAATGTTGAATGATATTTACAGCAGTGGATATTTACCCAGTGATATGCTGAAATCTGTATTTATAGCTATACCAAAAAGACCAGGAGCAATTGATTGTGAAGATTTTCGTACAATTAACCTTATAAACCATATCACTAAGCTTCTACACAGAATCATAATGAGAAGAACCAAAAAGAAAATAAAAATGGAAATTAGTGAAGAACAGTATGGATTTGTGGAAGGAAAGGGCACAAACAATGCAATTTATACATTGCGGACACTAATAGAAAGGTCAATAGAGAAACAGAGGGACATATATTTGTGCTTCATAGATTATACTAAGGCATTTGATAAAGTAAAACATGATGAACTGATTAAAATGTTGGAAGATATCAACACTGATGGAAAAGATTTAAGAATAATAAAGAATATTTACTGGAACCAAGTAGCAGCAATTAAAATGGGAAATAAAGAGGGTAGTTACGAACAGATAAAGCTAGGAGTACGACAAGGGTGTGTCTTGTCACCAGATCTTTTCTCCCTGTATAGCGAAGTAATAATGAGAGAGATCAAAGAGATGCCAGGAATACTAGTTGGAGGTTATAATATAAATAATATACGCTATGCAGATGACACAGTATTGGTGGCGGATAATTCAACAGACCTACAACAATTATTAGAAGTTGTAGTAACAGAGAGTGCAAGGAAAGGACTCAACTTGAATATCAAGAAAACAGTAACAATGGTAATATCAAAGAAAATGGTGACACCAAAATGTGACATAGAAATAGAAGTGAAAATCCTTAACCAAGTTGATAATTTTAGATACCTAGGGGCATTTATAACATCAGATGGAAGATGTACAACAGAGATTAGGAGCAGAATAGGGCAGGCAAAAGCTGCATTTCAGAAAATGAAGAGTATCATATGCAATAAGTCACTGTCACTGAATGTAAGAAAGAGAGTGCTGAAATGCTATGTAGAACCAGTTTTGCTGTATGGCAGTGAATCTTGGAATGTAAATGAACAAATTAAGAAGAAATTAGAAGCAACAGAGATGTGGTTCCTGAGACGAATGTTGCGAATTCCTTGGACTGCCAGAGTAACTAACGACGACTGCCTGAAACAGGCTAATGAAACTAGAACATTATATACAACAATAAGACAGAGACAAACAGCTTTCCTCGGTCATGTGATGAGAAGAGAGGCATTGGAGAACATCGTGAACAACTGGAAAGATCGAGGGGAAGAGAGGCAGAGGTAGACCAAGAGAAGTGATGCTGGATGGATTGAGACGGTGGCATGGAGGAATATCAGCAGCAGAGTTGATCCAGAAAACCAAAGACCGAGATCTATGGAGAGCCATGAACGCCTACGCCAGCCGGCACGGCACTTGATGATGATGATGATGTGTGGGAAGGACATTCTTTTAAGGTGACCCTTTTTTTTTGTTGTAAGGAATTTTAATGAGACGCTCCCCGCCAGGAGCTGGACGAAGCCCACGCCGGGTCAGATAGGTAGACAGACAGGGACAGGACAGATAGTCGGGGAACGGGAGCTTATATAAACTACTTATATGAATTAAATGAGATTTCCTCCCCACAGGGAATGGGTGAAGCGGGGGCCAGCTCAGACAGACAGAACAGGACAGACCAGACAGACCGGAACAGACAGACAGACAGACAGACAGACAGACAGACAGTTATCTACAGGCATATGCGTTATAATCCTCTTCCCCTCCTCCTCCTCTCCCATCCTCCTCCTCCTTCTACCCTCTTCCTCCTCCCCTCCCTCTCCCGCCTCCTCCTCCATCCTCTTCCTCCTCCCTCCTCCTCCCTCTTCCTCCTTCCTCCTCCTCCTCCCTCCTCCTCCTCCCTTCTCCTCCTCTCTTCTTCCTCCTCCATCCTCCCCCTTCTCCTCCTCTCTCTTCCTCCTCCATCCTCCCTCCTCCATCCTCCACCTCCTCCTCCGTCCTCCTCCTCCGTCCTCCTCCTTCCTCTTCCTCCGTCCTCCTCCTCCTCCTCCTCCCTCCTCCTCTCTCCTCCTCCTCCTCCTCCCCCTCCTCCTTCCTCCTTCTCCCTCCTCCTTTTCCCTCTTCCTCCTCCCTCCTCCTTTTCCCTCTTCCTCCTCCCTCCTCCTCCCTCCTCCTCCCTCCGCCTCATCGATCCTCCTTATCTCTCCTCCTCCTCCCTCCTCCTACTCCCTCTCCCTCCTCCTCCCTCTTCCTCCTCCCTTTTCCTCCCCCTCCTCCTCCCTCCTCCTCCTCCCTCTTCCTCCTCCTCCTCCCCTCCCTCCTCCTCCTCCCTCCTCCTCCTCTCTCCTGTTCCTCCCTCCTCCTCCTTCCTCCTCCCTCTTCCTCCTCCTCCCTCCTCCTACCTCCTCCTCCCTCCTCCTCCTCCCTCCTCCTCCTCACCCTCCTCCCTCCTCCTACTAATCCCTCCTCCTCTCTCCTACTCCTCCTTCCTCCTCCTGTCTCCTCCTCCTCCCTCCTCCATCTCCCTCCTCCTCCCTCCTCCACCTCCCTCTTCCTCCTCCCTCCTCCTACTCCTCCTTTTTCTTCTTCTGCTGCTGCTGCTGCCGCCGCTCCATTTACCCAAGTTATTTATTGGGGGAAGATGTAAAGATCTTTCAAGTGCTCTTTCTAATGCTTTTTGTAAGTTGGTCTTCGTTTATCTAAGGTTGTTCTAACTGCAACCAATAAATGATTAGACAGACAGACAGACAGACAGACAGACAGACAGACAGACAGACAGACAGACAGACAGACAGACAGACAGACAGACAGAGGGGAAGAAACAGAAACAGAGAGAGAGAGACAGAAAGAGAGGCAAACAGATATACAAAGAGAAAGAGACAGAAAGAGAGAGAGACAGAAAGAGAGTGAGAGGCAGAGACAGAGAGAGCCAGAAAGAGAGACAGAGAGAGACAGAGAAATAGACAGAATGAGAGACAGAACGAGAGAGATAGAGAGAAAAAGAGAAAGCCCATGAAATAGAGAACAACAGAAAGAAAGAGAGAAAGGCAGAGCGAGAGCCATTTGGGATAAGAACCCGTGCAGTGATGTCAATCCTGTTGCCCTTGAAGATTTAATCCTATTATTCATTTTTTTCCAGCAAGACAGCGCCTTCACTCTTAAGTCCGATGCATTTATTGACTTTCAAGTCGTATGAGTCCTGAACAGTAAGTCCGGTGTAACGGCATCTCTCCCGATCCAGTACTAAAGTGTTGTGGGAATTGTACTGCAGAACCCTGGTTTCCCTCTCCAGTCGTACAGAGTTAACATCAGTTAAGTAACTCATATACAGTGATGGCGTTAGAGTGGTTGATAGTAATCTACACGGATAATGTCATGAACAGAGAGAGACACTGGCCACCTACTGCTCCAGACGTTCAAGTCTACAACATGTGGTGACCCTATGACCTCACCGACACATAGCAAGCTGCTGTTTCAGTACACGTTCTTTGCTATGGTATTAACAAATTCAGTGCCGAAGGATAATATATCGCCACATGTGACCTCCCATTTGAACAGAAGGGCGATATATCACCATACTTGAGTCATCATATTCCGTGGTATCTCCCTCCTTTTCAATGCTCAGTGAACAGAAATGTTCATTATAATGCTTGTTCATTTGATTCTGTACCATGTTTGCCTAAACTTACTTTGTGTTTGACACTCAATCAGGTAATTGACATTTTATATTGTTAATTTAATTGTATTAGGGTTATTATTTTCGTGCTGTCCAAAGCTCTGCCCGAAAAGTCCATTTTGTCACTTGTGATTGTGTTGTAGTAACGCTTAACAAGTCTACTTCTCGGTTTCGATGATTTACTGTCAAAGCTCAGACAGAAATGAATTCTTGCTTTGTGTTTCTTCATTTTGTTTTCTTCTTGTTTTGTCCACTCAGCAGTGAACTCAATCGTAGTCGATACACGTCCTACAACCGCAAGTAATTTCTACTACTAGGAAGTTCACTGGACTGATTTTTGTGTGTGGATTAGCTTTCCCTATTACCAGTATTCCTCGCCATCAAGTGAACCCACCCCGACTTCTGAGATACAGTACTTGTAATTTACATCCCCATGTCAAGGACGAGAAAACATTTTAGTCCAATATTATTTGTTTCAAATAAACTTTAAAAGCATCCCAGACAAGATCTGCTTTCTTGGGAAAACTGGCTTTCTAATATTGTAAATGTGATCAGGGCAAACGCCTGATTTAATTTTGGCGGAATCCGATCTGCGCTGGTGTAGGCTCATCAATATTCAGAGTGGTGTCCATGAACTTTCATTGAGGTCGTTAGATCAGGGTGGTGCTAATTTTACCGGAAATTCCCGGTGTTGTAGTTTATTTTACATGCCATTTACTTTCCATTCCTGTTATCGTACGTTTTAAGCGCACGCGTAAAATGTAAACTAAACTCATCATCATCATCATCATCATCATCATTCATCATCATCATCATCAAGTGTCATGCTGACTGGAAAAGTCCGTCATGCAACTCCAGATATTACAATCAATCAATCAATCACGTGCCATGCCGGAAAGCGTGGGCGGTCATGACTCGCCATTTCACTCGATCACCAGAGTCGTGGATCAGCTCAGTGTTCCTGTCCCGTCCATGCCATGTGGCCAAGCCACCTAGGTATTTTCCTCTCGGTCTTCCTCTTTGTCTGTTCCCTTTGATCTTGCCAGTTGTCACTAAGTTCTCCAATCCATTTCTTCTCATAATATGTCCAAAAAAGTTGACTGTCTAAGTCTAATTTCTCTAATCAATTTACGATTTTCATTTGCCTCCTGTAGTACTTGGTCATTGGTTTTTCTGTCTGCCCATGGTATTCTTTGCATTTTCCTGAGAAACCACATTTCTGCAGCCATCAGATGTTTTCAGCTTGACTGCTCATTGTCCAAGTTTCACATTCATACAAAAGAACAGGCTCTATGTAGCACCTCAACACACTTTTTCTCGTTTCAGTTGACATATTTTTATTGATCAGTATGTTTTTCATCTTGCTAAAGGCTACTTTCGCAATGGCGATTCTTGCTCTAATCTCTTCCAGGCATCTCCCATCAGATGTTATGACTGTTCCGAGATAATTGTACCGATTTACTTGCTGAAGAATATTCCCATTAACTTGTATATTACATTGTGGTATTTCGTTCTTCCTAGCGATGAACATAACCTGTGTCTTTTTACAATTTAATTCTAATCCCAATTGTTGACTGTGTGCAATAACAGCATCTACTAATTGTTGCAGATCCTGCTCATTGTCTGCAATCAATACTGTATCATCTGCATATCTAATGTTATTGATGTTTCGTCCTCCATTTATATCTTCTACATTTCTGAAAATATGTTCACTGTATAGGGAAAACAAAAGATTTGGAGAAATTACACATCCCTGCCTAACACCTCTCTTAATAGGCTGATATTGTCCCACTTCATTATCAATCCTTATGGCAGCTTGTTGTTTCCAATATATGTTTTTTTTTAAATAAGTCTAATGTCTTTCCCATCAATTTATAGATCTGCAAGCTTATCCACTATGTTGACATGTCTAAGTCTATCGTAAGCCTTTGTGTAGTCAATAAAGCAAAGATATTTCGGTACTGCGTATTCCGGATCAACTATACCGGTGATATTCATTCAAATCCCTGTATGTGGAAGATCATTTCTCACAGCCTGCCCATGCCTTTACCGCTAATCTTTCCAATCGCCGTGAATTTTTCCAATGCCTCCCCTCCTCACAACATGACCAGATAACAACCTTTGTCTCCCTCTTATATTTGAATCTAATTCTCTACTTTCATTAACCTCTTTCAGGCATTCGTTATTAGTAACTATGGCCATCAGTACATTCGCAACAGTCGTCTCAAAACCCACATGGTGTCAGTTATCATTATCATATCTCCCTTCTAAAAAGACAATTAGTTAGTTGCATATCCTTTACAGGACTTCGCAGTCAACCCCAGCATTTTTTGGATGTTTGTGATTTCTTAGGAAATGCGTTCAGTAGTTTGCCATTGCTTTCTGAACGACCGGCACTCATCCCATTGTATGCAAACCTATGCAAGGCGGTATGCTTGCAAATCACCCGAGTTGTTTTGAAAGTGATATGAGGAATCGCCAAATGCAATTCCCCTGTTCCACTGCGCCGGTCAAAAATACAAGCTAATAAATAATTAAACAGTCAATGACGACATTCAACTATTTGCAGTTTATATTATTAAAGTGCAGCCGCGGTACAGTGCTGCAGAACTCTGGTTCCCCTCGCAAAGCTCAGAAACGAATGAATTCTGGCTCAGTTGTTCTTAAAACATTCGTGGTGTGAAATCTGGCGAACTGGAATGTTTTCTTTCAAATACACTGCACAAACATCTCAGACTGTGTGCTTAACCGAGAAATCGTCGTCCAAAATGTGCAAACATCGCAGTTCTGCTTTAAACTTACATAACGCAATGACGTCCAAACCATACATCTATATCTATAAAAGGCAATGTGTATCCGGATGTATTTGATGCGTTCGCGAACGGTCCATCCAATGAGATGAAATTTTCTACATGCTTTCTTTTCATTCCCGTGCAGCCAACTGTCATAGTTTTGTTAGTGTACAAACAGCTATTTACTTACTAAAATTTAATATTTTAATTTACATTATCATTTATATATAGCGAGGGGATTTAACTCAAGAAACGTTATATCAAGGGACATAACTTTTAATAGCATTGCTATATATTTTATATATAGATTGTTGCATTGTTATCAAAGGTTTATAAACTCTTTTTCTACAGTTATTTACAGGCATGTGCGTTATAATAAATAATAATAAATCTTTAAGGCATTTTCAAAGTTTTCATAAAAATAAAGCATCTATTTAAATAGTGACAATTTTCTAACCCATCTTTTATATTCAAAGAAGTTATCTACAGTCATGTAGGTGATTCGTCTTCTGCGTTCATCCGGAGGCTTTTTTCGGACGTGACTGCGTTGTGCCTGTTTACAGCAGAGCTGCGTTCTTGCGCCGTTAGGACGACACATCCGACTTCTGCGGGCATTTGTTGACCGGGTTAACCGACCCGGATGTAGGTGATTAAAACAGTTTTCATTAAAAATAATGGATGGTGTGTGGAAGGACATTCTTAAGTTAATTTTGTTTTTGTTCATACTTTATGCATAATATGTAAGTATATTTTGTAATTTGTTGAAACGCATTGCACACCGATTCGACACCAAACGCCGTGTTAAACAGCCCTACACAAATACCATACACCCAGCACGTCTGTTAAAATACTAAAATGACATTGTTTTTGTATACAATTAACGTTTTTTGTTGGCCGCGTGTGCGGTGTGAAAGAGAGCATATGGTGTGTGGAAGGACATTCTTAAGTTAATATTTTTTTTTGTTATATGAATTTAATGAGACGCTCCCAGCCAGGGGCTGGGTGAAACCGCGCCGGGTCAGATAGATAGACAGACAGACAGATAATCGGGAACGGGAGCTTATATGACTACTTATATGAATTAAATTAGATGCTCCCCACCAGAGGCTGGGCGAAGCCGGGCCGGGTCAGCCAGACAGACAGTCAGTCAGACAGACAGACAGACAGACAGACAGACAGACAGACAGACAGACAGACAGACAGACAGACAGACAGACAGACAGTCGGGAACGGGAGCTTATATGACTACTTACATGAATTAGATGAGATGCTCCCCACCAGAGGCTGGGCGAAGCCGGGTCGGGTCAGACAGACAGACAGACAGACAGACAGACAGACAGACAGATCCCCGCTAGAGCCTGGGCGAAGCCGGGCCGGGTCAGCTAGTACAAAATATATCAGACGAACGACGGAGAAGAGGACTACGAAGAATGTGCTTTCTTGGCAAAACTATCTTCATAATATTATGAATGTGGTCAGAACTAGCGCCTAATTTCATTTTGGCTGGAAACGTTCTGTCCCTGTGTAGTCTCATCGATATTCAGAGTCGTGTCCGTGACCTTTCATTGAGGTCGTTAAATCAAGGCGGTGCTATTTTTACCAGAAAATGCCGGTGTTGTGATATTTTTTACATCTTGTTTACTTTCTGTTCGTGTTAGTGCACGTTATAAGCGCAAGTGTAAAATGTAACATAAATTCATCGTCATCATCATCAAGTGCTATACTAACTGGAGATGGGCTTCATACAACTCCACATAGCTGGGTACTGGGTATTCCGGATCAACTCTACCGGTGATAGACATCCGTGCCTCTTTCCCAGTGCGTGCAACATCATCTCTCACGGTCTTCCCCTGCCTCTTCTACTCCTGATCTTTCCAGACTTCGCTATAATTTCCATTGTCTCACTTTCTCATTGCTTGGCCAGAGAACACGGTTTTGTGGTCCCTCTTACATTTGTATATAACGCATCACTTTCAGTTACCTCTTCCAGACAATTGTTGTTAATTATTCTGGCAGTCCCGTACATCCAACACCATTCATCTGAGTTTTGTCTCTTTCTCCATCCTTTCAAGCGCATGCGTATGACTCTCGTGGCATATTAGTGATTGTATTCTCAAATATGCACAGATAACATTGTTTTGTTTTTTCATGTTTGTTTTCCTGATTGGTTCGCTGGTAGGATTGCTGTTTGGAGATTCCGATATGTGTGTTTTTAACTAAATATTCTTAGTTTATGTTTATTGCCCGACTTTGGTTAAATCATTTGTTTTTATCTATATGTCTTTGAATATATGCTAGATTCTCATTAATAATAAATAATAAAGCGACGGAAGGGATGCTCAAATGACCACGTAGGGTACGGAAACAGGTAAATAAAAGTAAAGAATGGTTTCTTATTGCTACCCATTCCATGTGAACATTTAGTTTGTGTTTGTTGACAATAACATACCCTAAAACCCCCGGGGGGGACCTGGCCGACCTAACGCTAATCCTGGCCAGTAAGTTCGTGTTGTGCTGAATCATGACCTAGATACATCCTAATACGCCTGTCAGCAGATGAGACATTCCGGTACCGGTTATGCTGTCCCTGCTTGATCCTGAGCTGGGTGAGAGGAAGGAGGAAATCCTCATGGAGATGATACTTTAGTAGTGGGTGGGAAGGAGAGGCTGTACACCAACCTGGCTCCCTTAGGTGCAAATCCTTTCATTGGACAGATGACTTGAACGCTAATGCATCAGAGTTCTTACAGAAGATTTACCAACCAACCAGCAAATCAGCTAACCAGTCAGAGCATCAACAAACTAACGAACCAACCAATAAACCATCTAACCAGTCAAATCATCAACAAACAAACCAAACAAACCAACAAACTATCCAATTTACTCATCAAAAAACTAACCAACCAACCAAACAACTGTTGTATTGGCTTTCCTGTTGGCAAATGGGCCATATGGGCCACTGAAGAAGTAAAGCCACTTAAACACGAGACCACTGGCTAAGAACATCACATTTTGTAGGCCTCAATGGACGAAGGAGCAAATGCCCAGTCTCTATCTTAGCGGAAGATGAGCGCATCCGTGAAACCCTCGTCCGGCAGCGCGCGTGACATTATCAGTGTAATCTCCTAGCGATTATACTAACGCACTCGCTCACTTGATAAATACGCTAGCGATACGTCAGTGTTCTGGCTTTGAGATTTTTCTGTACAGCTGCAATCGGCATCATTTTATCAGGGATCTCCTGGCCGTCACTCCTCAAATCCGCATTTTATCAGAGATCCCCCAAGCCATCACTCTTCACATCCGTTCTCTTTGAAATCCGATGAAAATATGCAATGGACAAAAAGTCGCCATACGCTTTTCGATTGGCTAAGAAATTTTCCTAAAGAATGCGATTATTTTTTTATTATATTATTATTTTTGCTACGAAACAAAATATATTTCTGCTGAGAGCCATGCGTCTCCTAAATTTCATTATTTTTTTTTTTTTTTTTCATTTTGCAAGACAATTTTAAGACAAAATTTACGAGTTTTATTTCTGTCTAGATAGATAACTTCACTTTATTTAAGAGAATTAGAATTGCAAAGCTCTGGGCATGGTTAGAAAACAGATGCTTCACATTTGAACAATACCTGTGACTATGTATTTTAATTGCTTCAGCTAAAGTATTATTCATTTATTCACTCATCTAGTATATAACTCTGCAGTATGCACCGTTACATAAATAAACACACATAGTATTGTTTGGCGCTCACAGAAGGAGAAGCACCAACAATACTATGTGTGTTTATTTATGTAACTGTCTCAGTGGCCTCAGCGGGTTCCTGAATTGATTTTCTGTGCAGTATGCACCCAACGAGATGCTACGAAATATGTCAGGCAATAAATCGTGCAACATATTGTATGTGGCTTCTGTGCTTAAATTCACTAAGGGAATACTTGTTTTGGAGATAATTTTCTCGGATTTATTATCTGGACTTCCGGATTACTACAGGTACCAAGAATATCATGGAAAGCTAAATAACAGTTATTACTGTCTATTTATAGTACCTGGATGTGTGGGACAGTTCTGGGGGAAAGGGGTGGCATGAGGACTTAAGACCACTTATCTAATGCAGGCTGGCTTCCTGGCCTAGAGGTTTAGCGACTTTTCTCCGTAATCTCGTAGGTAACGTGACGACGGTGAGAATCAGCAGTTGGTAACTTACGGGTATGTGAGCCGGCCGCTCAGAAAGCAATGGCAAACTACTGAGCGGTAATCTTGCCAAGAAATCAACAATTAGCTGAAAGATGCTGGTGTTGACAGCGATGTACTGTAAAGGATATGAAAACATTTATTTATTATCTAGTGCAGTCGCCGTGAAGTATACAGGTTAAGATTTTCTTTGTTTCCCCGACATAAAAAAAAATATGGCCAGCTAAGAAGACTAATATGTACATTAAGAAGCCCGTTTAAAACAACACACACACACACACACACACACACGCGCACACGCCACGCACACACACACTTAATCTAAAGAGTTTAAAAGGCAAAGGTTCGACTTCATTGTACCGGGTTTGACCTCATACGGCTTTCTACGGGGAGCCCGGCCGAAGGCGTCGCACAAAACACGAACTCCGTAGCTTCAGCGACGATCCACAGGAGACTCCAAGAAAATTTCACTCGGAAATCGAAAGACGTAGATCGGAATCGAACCCACAACTTTCAGAGTGAGAGGTGGGGGGATAACCACTCTGCCACGGAGATTTTCGACACACTTGATGACCCACATTAGGACAAGAGACTGTCTACTTCTGATTGCCTAAACATCTGGACTGTCTACTTCTAATTGCCTAAACATCTGGACTGTCTACTTCTAATTGCCTAAACATCTGGACTGTCTACTTCTAATTGCCTAACATCTGGACTGTCTACTTCTAATTGCCTAAACATCTGGACTGTCTACTTCTAATTGCCTAAACATCTGGACTGTCTACTTCTAATTGCCTAAACATCTGGACTGTCTACTTCTAATTGCCTAATCATCTGGACTGTCTACTTCTAATTGCTATTATCAGTTTACGTTTTCAAATTGCCTCTTGAAAACTGTCTCATTTTGGTTTTGACGTTCCATGGTATTCATCGCAACTTTTAAAAAACATAATCACATCTCCACCGTTATTAGATGTTACACCACCTCATGTCAGAAATCTGCCTTTGTAGATTTGCTACCTACAAATGAGCATACTGACAAGGCCAGCATCAATCGCCTTGCCAAATGGAGCAAGAAATCATGTCTCTCCACATATCTCTGTTATTGGTGTTCTTGATTCATGTCATTGTTGATTACAAGATGCTGGTCATTAGTCTTTACGCTAACTATGAACAATAATAAGAGGTGAAAGTTGAAAATTAGGCATGTTCACAACAATTCCACATTATATACTGAACGTGGTGAAGTATGCATTTTGCGTCTTCAACGGGTTCTCCGGATATGGTGCCAAGCACAACATTAATCCAGTTAACCGGAATTGCTGCTTCGGGTTATTGTTTGTAAGTTGTGAGTCGTGAGACGAAATGATCTAGTATAAGCAGACAGCCGAGATGATGGATGTTGTTATAGAAAAGTTGATAGAGGGAAATACTTCTGAATGTTTTTGACAAAACTGCACGGAAGGCAGTCAGTGAATGAACATACCCAGAACAAAACAGATAGATGTTTCATGAGAACTAACCGACAGCGCAGCTCGGCAGGCACATATACATTTCTGGAATCACTGGGCACTTTGCCGTCTTGACAGACGCTAGTTTGTTATACATTGTACCACACAACAGAAGGGCATATAACCACAACCCACATGGCCGTTAATGCCAGGATTGTAGTTGCAACTCTCCAACGCACGGAGCCTAGGTTGAATTGTAGAGACCCATGTGTTGTCCATGCAGCATGATTCCCCTCTCGGCCTGCCTAGTTACTCCAAAAGAAGGGTAAAACCAATAAAATTTGGAACACGATAAGCGCGCAGAAGATGCCGAATCAGGAAATGCATCCCCCCCCCCCCCCCCCAAAAGCGGAGAAGTATTTTTTTTCCCCGGGCCCCAAAAAAGAAATTTATTTATTAAAACTTATAACCCACCCCCCCTCGAGTGCCGATTGGTTTTTAAAAGGTTTGGAGCTCGCAACATACACCTAATACCCCTTAACTTGTGTATAACGGTACTTTATTTTACATAGGTCCAGATTAGGTAACGCGAAGTCGTCAACAGATAATAATTTTGTTTAAATTTTTTAAAGTTTAAACCCTTTCTTTATAACGGAATAAAATTAGCAAACCGAAAAAAAAAAAAAAAAAAAACCCCATTATACCAGTTTAAATTGGGTAAAAATAGAGTTTATCATTTTTCGGGAATACTGAGGCTGTAAACTGATAACCTCGGCAACCTCTAAATTGCTGCTAAATGACAGCCTTAAGTGAAAAAAGCAACCGCGTTTTGTATACTGCATTTGACGAATAATAAGCATTACTAAAATGCGCCGAGGCAGCAACAATTAGACATCTAGAGCTGGCGTTATTCAGACAGAAAGAATTCATAGTGACTCTGCGATTACAACTGAGAATAACACTGCCCCCCTTTCAAAATTTTAAAAGACGTATGTGACATGTATTTCAGCCAAAATATGATTTTTCATTCTCTTCTTAAAATATATATTATACAGTGTCCTGTCTGCTGGCATGGGCGATCATGCCCTCCACAAATTACGATCTCCAGCGTCATGGATCAATTCGTGTGATGACTCCGTTCCGTGTTATGATACAAAACTGTCAAAAAATCTTCTCACGCTGTTTTTTTTCTATATCTCTTTCAGCAAATCTTTCCGGTTGTCACAATATGTTCCATTTTTTTGTCTTCTCATAACGGGGCCAAAAAAAGATGACTCCTCGTTCTGAGTGTGGACAAGTTATTTTTGCTATATGCTAAAATGATATAATAACTGTGTAAAATTTAAACCTGATGAAATCTTATATATAAAAAGACTGTCTGTCTGTATGTATAGTATGTATGTCCTATATGCGTTCGCGAACGGTCCATCCGATTTAGATGAAATTTTCTACACGTCTTCTCTCATTCTCGCGCTGCCAACTGTCATATTTTTTTAGTGTAAAATTGGCTACTTACTTAATATTATTTAATATTTCATTTTTCATAATAATTTCTATATAGCAAGGGGACTTAAATCTAGAAAAGTTATTTCAAGGGGCATAACTTTTAATAACATTGTTATATCCTTATAGTCATATTGTTGCATCGTTTTCAAAGATTTATAAACTCTTTGTCTATAGTTATTTACCGGCATATGAGTTATAATGAATAATGATATAATCTTTAAGGCATTTCAAAGTTTTCATAAAAATAATGCATAATGCATAACATTGTAACTCATCTTTTTATGCTTAAAGAAGTTATCTACAGTCATGTAGGTGATTAAAACAGTTCATCTTTTCATCATCTCACATCAGCCCGATTCGCTTGACAGCACTTCTCAGAGCTATCAAGCCAAGACGTCTTATTAAGTTCAAGCTACCTGATACGGGGAGAATGGCACGCAAAAAACTACAATAAAAAACCACAGCCAACCAAGATGTGCAGCGTGGGAGCCGCCAAGGCCGGACAGAAGACGAATGTGGAGAACCTACCTGTAAGCTGCAGCAAAGACCACGTAACTAAAGTCAACTCAACTGAAGCTACCACGAGAAAGACCGAGATCAGCCCACCCAGACAAGAGCCAAGACAGCCGAGAAGAAGGAGTAGTAAAGAACACAGAGCCGGCAACACTGACTCCAAGACAGCCAAATGGGTGGTACAATGTGTGGAGCTGTCAGACGACGAAATCCTGAACCAGCTGCAGAAAGAAAACCTCCACATCAGAATCCTGAAGGCACAGCGGATCATGACCTACTCAGGGATCCTACAACGCTGGCGGTGGTGACGTCTGAGGGTTGTGAGATCCCACAACAGGTGTCGATACAACAAAGACTACAACAGCCCGAGGGATTTATACCCAAGAATCACCCAATGCTCCAGATGCCAGAGGGCCGGACACAGCAGAGCACTATGCCGCAGCAAAACTGAAATCTGCCGCTACTGCGCCGAGCATCATGCTTTTAGGGAGTTCCGTTAGCCAAGCTGGACGTGGACTTCAGGGCGCCTAACAGGAAACGTAAGTGCGCCAACTGCATGGGACATCATGGAGCACGATACCTGGGCTGTCCGAACCTCCAAAGACACAGGGACGTGTTAAAAATCGCCACTGTCACCAAGACACCATTTAAAGACGCAATGCGGAGGTGCGAGACAGCCACGGGCATCTCGCAAACTGAAAGAGCACAGCTGCAGAGGGAGATCGACGAGCTGAAAAAACAAGTCAAGCTTCTGCAAAGACCGGCACCGACCAGCGACATTCAAAAGATTCTTATCGAAATAAAAGAGACTCATAAAAACATAAAACAAGAGGTGGAGTACATGGCGTTGACAATCAAGAAGAACGAGGAGTTACTTCAAGCAATTCAAGACGAGAGAAAACTACTAAAATCAGAGAGAGAGTCAACCCAAACCAAAACAACAGAAGATGCAGAAAAGAACACAGAAGAACCATACGAAGAAGCTCAACAAGAAAACATTGAAAAGCTGCTAAAGACACTACATAGAAAAGAAAGCAAACAGACGCACGAGTGAAGCCAAGTCTCAGATCAATGTAAAACCTCAAGAAGAAGCCAGCAACCCATTCACATTTACGAATAAGTTCAAGGGGAAACCAAACTTCAATCGGAAACGTGACACAAGCCTAGCCAGCCTAGATGCGACGATCACTCCTGTCGAAGTTTGCAGATTACCTGACTAGACCGAAGAAGATATACAAAATGCTGCCAAATCCACCAGGGGGCTACTACAAGAAAGCACATCAGATGAGCCAGAAGCCAATGCCACAAAATCTACAATACAAATGGAAACTAACTTACCAGAACCAGACATCACTCGTAGAGAGCAAAAGTAAAAACCAGGTTGAAAAGACCCACACAAACCCACGGATCGACTAGCTAACAACGCTGAAGAAGCAGGTTGATAGGAGACCGAGTTTGCCATTTTGGTCTTCAATATCGGATCGGATCGGATAAAAATAGTTTTCATTAAAAATAATGGATGGTGTGTGGAAGATGAAATCACAATAGAAGAATTAGAAGTATGGGAGAATTTGGAGTAGATATATTAACCAAAATGTTGAATGATATTTACAGCAGTGGATATTTACCCAGTGATATGCTGAAATCTGTATTATAGCTATACCAAAAAGACCAGGAGCAATTGATTGTGAAGATTTCGTACAATTAACCTTATAAACCATATCACTAAGCTTCTACTCAGAATCATAATGAGAAGAACCAAAAAGAAAATAAAAATGGAAATTAGTGAAGAACAGTATGGATTTGTGGAAGGAAAGGGCACAAACAATGCAATTTATACATTACGGACACTAATAGAAAGGTCAATAGAGAAACTAGGGGACATATATTTGTGCTTCATAGATTATACTAAGGTATTTGATAAAGTAAAACATGATGAACTGATTAAAATGTTGGAAGATATCAACACTGATGGAAAAGATTTAAGAATAATAAAGAATATTTACTGGAACCAAGTAGCAGCAATTAAAATGGGAAATAAAGAGGGTAGTTACGAACAGATAAAGCTAGGAGTACGACAAGGGTGTGTCTTGTCACCAGATCTTTTCTCCCTGTATAGCGAAGTAATAATGAGAGAGATCAAAGAGATGCCAGGAATACTAGTTGGAGGTTATAATATAAATAATATACTCTATGCAGATGACACAGTATTGGTGGCGGATAATTCAACAGACCTACAACAATTATTAGACGTTGTAGTAACAGAGAGTGCAAGGAAAGGACTCTCCTTGAATATCAAGAAAACAGTAACAATGGTAATATCAAAGAAAATGGTGACACCAAAATGTGACATAGAAATAGAAGGGAAAATCCTTAACCAAGTTGATAATTTTAGATACCTAGGGGCATTTATAACATCAGATGGAAGATGTACAACAGAGATTAGGAGCAGAATAGGGCAGGCAAAAGCCGCATTTCAGAAAATGAAGAGTATCTTATGCAATAAGTCACTATCACTGAATGTAAGAAAGAGAGTGCTGAAATGCTATGTAGAACCAGTTTTGCTGTATGGCAGTGAATCTTGGAATGTAAATGAACAAATTAAGAAGAAATTAGAAGCAACAGAGATGTGGTTCCTGAGACGAATGTTGCGAATTCCTTGGACTGCCAGAGTAACTAACGACGACTGCCTGAAACAGGCTAATGAAACTAGAACATTATATACAACAATAAGACAGAGACAAACAGCTTTCCTCGGTCATGTGATGAGAAGAGAGGCATTGGAGAACATCGTGACAACTGGAAAGATCGAGGGGAAGAGAGGCAGAGGTAGACCAAGAGAAGTGATGCTGGATGGATTGAGACGGTGGCATGGAGGAATATCAGCAGCAGAGTTGATCCAGAAAACCAAAGACCGAGATCTATGGAGAGCCATGAACGCCTACGCCAGCCGGCACGGCACTTGATGATGATGATGATGTGTGGAAGGACATTCTTTTAAGTGACCTTTTTTTTTTGTTGTAAGAATTTAATGAGACGCTCCCCGCCAGGAGCTGGACGAAGCCACGCCGGGTCAGATAGGTAGACAGACAGACAGACAGATAGTCGGGAACGGGAGCTTATATAACTACTTATATGAATTAAATGAGATTCTCCCCACCAGGGAATGGGTGAAGCCGGGCCAGCTCAGACAGACAGACAGACAGACAGACAGACAGACAGACAGACAGACAGACAGACAGACAGACAGACAGTTATCTACAGGATATGCGTTATAATCCTCCTCCCCCTCCTCCTCTCCATCCTCCTCCTCTTCTACCCTCTTTCTGCCCATCCCTCCACGCCACCTCTCTCCTCCTCTTCCTCCTTCCTCCTCCTCCCTCTTCCTCCCCCTCCCCCGTTTCCCCCCTCCCTCCTTTCCTCCCTTCTCCTCCCTCTCTTCTCCTTTCCCCCTCCATTTTCCCCCCCCTTTCTCCTCCTCTCTTCCTTTTCCTCCATCCTCCCTCCTCCATCCTCCACCTCCTCCTCCGTCCTCCTCCTCCGTCCTCCTCCTCCCTCTCCTCCCCTCCTCCTCCTCCCCCCCTCCTCTCCTCCTTTCCCTCCCCCTCCTCCTTCCTCCTTCCCCTCCTCCTTTTCCCTCTTCCTCCTCCCTCCTCCTTTTCCCTCTTCCCCCCTCCCTCCTCCCTCCCTCCTCCTCCTCCGGCTCATCGTCCTCCTATCTCCTCCTCCTCCTCCCTCCCCCTACTCCCCTCCTCCCCCCTCCTCCCTCTTTCCCCCTCCCTTTTCCTCCCCCCTCATCCTCCCTCCTCCTCCTCCTCCCTCTTTCCTCCTCCTCCCCCCCTCCCTCCTCCTCCTCCCTCCTCCTCCTCTCCTTTCCCGTTCCTCCCTCCTCCTCCTTCCTCCTCCCTCTTTCCCCCTCCTCCCTCCTCCCACCTCCTCCTCCCTCCTCCCTCCCTCCTCCTCCTCACCCTCCTCCCTCCTCCTACTAATCCCCCCTCCTCTCTCCTACTCCTCCTCCTCCTCCCGTCTCCTCCTCCTCCCTCCTCCTCTCCCCTCCTTCCTCCCTCCTCCACCTCCCTCTCCTCCTCCCTCCTCCTACTACTCCTCCTTTTTCTTCTTCTGCTGCTGCTGCTGCCGCCGCTCCATTTACCCAAGTTATTTATTGGGGGAAGATGTAAAGATCTTTCAAGTGCTCTTTCTAATGCTTTTTGTAAGTTGGTCTTCGTTTATCTAAGGTTGTTCTAACTGCAACCAATAAATGATTAGACAGACAGGACAGACAGACAGACAGACAGACAGACAGACAGACAGACAGACAGGCAGACAGACAGACAGACAGAGGGGAAGAAACAGAAACAGAGAGAGAGACAGACAGACAGAAAGAGAGGCAAACAGATATACAGAGAGAAAGAGACAGAAAGAGAGAGAGACATAAAGAGAGTGAGAGGCAGAGACAGAGAGAGCCAGAAAGAGAGACAGAGAGAGAGACAGAGAAATAGACAGAATGAGAGACAGAACGAGAGAGATAGACATAAAAAGAGAAAGCCCATGAAATAGAGAACAACAGAAAGAAAGAGAGAAAGGCAGAGCGAGAGCCATTTGGGATAAGAACCCGTACAGTGATGTCAATCCTGTTGCCCTTGAAGATTTAATCCTATTATTCATTTTTTTCCAGCAAGACAGCGCCTTCACTCTTAAGTCCGATGCATTTATTGACTTTCAAGTCGTATGAGTCCTGAACAGTAAGTCCGGTGTAACGGCATCTCTCCCGATCCAGTACTAAAGTGTTGTGGGAATTGTACTGCAGAACCCTGGCTTCCCTCTCCAGTCGTACAGAGTTAACATCAGTTAAGTAACTCATATACAGTGATGGCGTTAGAGTGGTTGATAGTAATCTACACGGATAATGTCATGAACAGAGAGAGGCACTGGCCACCTACTGCGCGAGACGTTCACAGTCTACAACATGTGGTGACCCTATGACCTCACCGACCCATAGCAAGCTGCTGTTTCAGTACACGTTCTTTGCTATGGTATTAACAGATTCAGTGCCGAAGGATAATATATCGCCACATGTGACCTCCCATTTGAACAGAAGGGCGATATATCACCATACTTGAGTCATCATATTCCGTGGTATCTCCCTCCTTTTCAATGCTCAGTGAACAGAAATGTTCATTATAATGCTTGTTCATTTGATTCTGTACCATGTTTGCCTAAACTTACTTTGTGTTTGACACTCAATCAGGTAATTGACATTTTATATTGTTAATTAATTGTATTAGGGGTATTATTTTCGTGCTGTCCAAAGCTCTGCCGAAAAGTCCATTTTGTCACTTGTGATTGTGTTGTAGTAACGCTTAACAAGTCTACTTCTCGGTTTCGATGATTTACTGTCAAAGCTCAGACAGAAATGAATTCTTGCTTTTGTGTTTCTTCATTTTGTTTTCTTCTTGTTTTGTCCACTCAGCAGTGAACTCAATCGTAGTCGATACACGTCCTACAACCGCAAGTAATTTCTACTACTAGGAAGTGCACTGGACTGATTTTTGTGTGTGGATTAGCTTTCCCTAATACCAGTGTTCCTCGCCATCAAGTGAACCCACCCCGACTTCTGAGATACAGTACTTGTAATTTACATCCCCATGTCAAGGACGAGAAAACATTTTAGTCCAATATTTATTTGTTTCAAATAACTTTAAAAGCATCCCAGACAAGATCTGCTTTCTTGGGAAAACTGGCTTTCTAATATTGTAAATGTGATCAGGGCAAACGCTTGATTTAATTTTGGCGGAATCCGATCTGCGCTGGTGTAGGCTCATCAATATTCAGAGTGGTGTCCATGAACTTTCATTGAGGTCGTTAGATCAGGGTGGTGCTAATTTTACCGGAAATCCCGGTGTTGTAGTTTATTTTACATGCCGTTTACTTTCATTCCTGTTATCGTACGTTTTAAGCGCACGCGTAAAATGTAAACTAAAGCTCATCATCATCATCATCATCATCATCATCATCATCATCATCATCAAGTGTCATGCTGACTGGAAAAGTCCGTCATGCAACTCCAGATATTACAATCAATCAATCAATCACGTGCCATGCCGGAAAGCGTGGGCGGTCATGACTCGCCATTTCACTCGATCACCAGAGTCGTGGATCAGCTCAGTGTTCCTGTCCCGTCCATGCCATGTGGCCAAGCCACCCAGGTATTTTCCTCTCGGTCTTCCTCTTTGTCTGTTCCCTTTGATCTTGCCAGTTGTCACTAAGTTCTCCAATCCATTTCTTCTTATAATATGTCCAAAAAAATTTTGACTGTCTAAGTCTAATTTCTCTAATCAATTTACGATTTTCATTTGTCTCCTGTAGTACTTGGTCATTGGTTTTTCTGTCTGTCCATGGTATTCTTTGCATTTTCCTCAGAAACCACATTTCTGCAGCCATCAGATGTTTTCAGCTTGACTGCTCATTGTCCAAGTTTCACATTCCATACAAAAGAACAGGCTCTATGTATCCCCTCAACACTCTTTTTCTCGTTTCAATTGACATCTTTTTATTGGTCAGTAATGTTTTTCATCTTGCTAAAGGCTACTTTCGCCATGGCGATTCTTGCTCTAATCTCTTCCAAGGCATCTCCCATCAGATGTTATGACTGTTCCGAGATAATTGTACCGATTTACTTGCTGAAGAATATTCCCATTAACTTGTATATTACATTGTGGTATTTCGTTCTTCCTAGCGATGAACATAACCTGTGTCTTTTTACAATTTAATTCTAATCCCAGTTGTTGACTGTGTGCAATAACAGCATCTACTAATTGTTGCAGATCCTGCTCATTGTCCTGCAATCAATACTGTATCATCTGCATATCTAATGTTATTGATGTTTCGTCCTCCATTTATATCTTCTACATTTCTGAAAATATGTTCACTGTATAGGGAAAACAAAAGATTTGGAGAAATTACATATCCCTGCCTAACACCTCTCTTAATAGGCTGATATTGTCCCACTTCATTATCAATCCTTATGGCAGCTTGTTGTTTCCAATATATGTTTTTTTTTTAATAAGTCTAATGTCTTTCCCATCAAATCATAGATCTGCAATCATATCCACTATGTTGACATGTCTAAGTCTATCGAAAGCCTTTGTGTAGTCAATAAAGCAAAGATATTTCGGTACTGCGTATTCCGGATCAACTATACCGGTGATATTCATTCAAATCCCTGTATGTGGAAGATCATTTCTCACAGCCTGCCCATGCCTTTACCGCTAATCTTTCCAATCGCCGTGAATTTTTCCAATGCCTCCCCTCCTCACAACATGACCAGATAACAACCTTTGTCTCCCTCTTATATTTGAATCTAATTCTCTACTTTCATTAACCTCTTTCAGGCATTCGTTATTAGTAACTATGGCCATCCAGTACATTCGCAACAGTCGTCTCAAAACCCACATGGTGTCAGTTATGATTATCATATCTCCCTTCTTAAAAAGACAATTAGTTAGTTGCATATCCTTTACAGGACTTCGCAGTCAACCCCAGCATTTTTTGGATGTTTGTGATTTCTTGGGAAAATTGCGTTCAGTAGTTTGCCATTGCTTTCTGAACGACCGGCACTCATCCCATTGTATGAAAACCTATGCAAGGCGGTATGCTTGCAAATCACCCGAGTTGTTTTGAAAGTGATATGAGGAATCGCCAAATGCAATTCCCCTGTTCCACTGCGCCGGTCAAAAATACAAGCTAATAAATAATTAAACAGTCAATGACGACATTCAACTATTTGCAGTTTATATTATTAAAGTGCAGCCGCGGTACAGTGCTGCAGAACTCTGGTTCCCCTCGCAAAGCTCAGAAACGAATGAATTCTGGCTCAGTTGTTCTTCTTAAAACATTCGTGGTGTGAAATCTGGCGAACTGGAATATGTTTTCTTTCAAATACACTGCACAAACATCTCAGACTGTGTGCTTAACCGAGAAAGCGTCGTCCAAAATGTGCAAACATCGCAGTTCTGCTTTAAACTTACATAACGCAATGACGTCCAAACCATACATCTATATCTATAAAAGGCAATGTGTATCCGGATGTATTTGATGCGTTCGCGAACGGTCCATCCAATTGAGATGAAATTTTATACATGCTTTCTTTTCATTCCCGTGCAGCCAACTGTCATAGTTTGTTAGTGAACAAACAGCTATTTACTTACTAAAATTTAATATTTTAATTTACATTATCATTTATATATAGCGAGGGGATTTAACTCAAGAAACGTTATATCAAGGGACATAACTTTTAATAGCATTGCTATATATTTTATATATAGATTGTTGCATTGTTATCAAAGGTTTATAAACTCTTTTTCTACAGTTATTTACAGGCATGTGCGTTATAATAAATAATAATAAAATCTTTAAGGCATTTTCAAAGTTTCATAAAAATAATGCATCTATTTAAATAGTGAAAATTTTCTAACCCATCTTTTTATATTCAAAGAAGTTATCTACAGTCTTGTAGGTGATTCTTCTTCTGCGTTCATCCGGAGGTTTTTTTTGGACGTGACTGCGTTGTGCCTGTTTACATCAGAGCTGCCTTCTTGCGCCGTTAGGCTGACACATCCGACTTCTGCGGGCATATGTTGACCGGGTTACCCTTCCCGGATGTAGGTGATTAAAAACAGTTTTCATTAAAAATAATGGATGGTGTGTGGAAGGACATTCTTAAGTTAATTTTGTTTTTGTTCATACTTTATGCATAATATGTAAGTATATTTTGTAATTTGTTGAAACGCATTGCACACCGATTCGACACCAAACGCCGTGTTAAACAGCCCTACACAAATACCATACACCCAGCACGTCTGTTAAAATACTAAAATGACATTGTTTTTGTATACAATTAACGTTTTTTGTTGGTCGCGTGTGCGGTGTGAAAGAGAGCATATGGTGTGTGGAAGGACATTCTTAAGTTATTTTTTTTTTTTTGTTATATGAATTTAATGAGACGCTCCCAGCCAGGGGCTGGGTGAAACCGCGCCGGGTCAGATAGATAGACAGACAGACAGATAATCGGGAACGGGAGCTTATATGACTACTTATATGAATTAAATTAGATGCTCCCCACCAGAGGCTGGGCGAAGCTGGGCCGGGTCAGACAGACAGACAGACAGACAGACAGACAGACAGACAGACAGACAGACAGACAGACAGACAGACAGACAGACAGTCGGGAACGGGAGCTTATATGACTACTTACATGAATTAGATGAGATGCTCCCCACCAGAGGCTGGGCGAAGCCGGGTCGGGTCAGACAGACAGACAGACAGACAGATCCCCGCTAGAGCCTGGGCGAAGCCGGGCCTGGTCAGCTAGTACAAAATATATCAGACGAACGACGGAGAAGAGGACTACGAAGAATGTGCTTTCTTGGCAAAACTATCTTCATAATATTATGAATGTGATCAGAACTAGCGCCTAATTTCATTTTGGCTGGAAACGTTCTGTCCCGGTGTAGTCTCATCGATATTCAGAGTCGTGTCCGTGACCTTTCATTGAGGTCGTTAAATCAAGGCGGTGCTATTTTTACCAGAAAATGCCGGTGTTGTGATATTTTTTACACCTTGTTTACTTTCTGTTCGTGTTAGTGCACGTTATAAGCGCAAGTGTAAAATGTAACATAAATTCATCGTCATCATCATCAAGTGCTATACTAACTGGAGATGGCCTTCATATAACTCCACATAGCTGGGTACTGGGTATTCCGGATCAACTCTACCGGTGATAGACATCCGTGCCTCTTTCCCAGTGCGTGCAACATCTCTCACGGTCTTCCCCTGCCTCTTCTACTCCTGATCTTTCCAGACTTCGCTATAATTTCCATTGTCTCACTTTCTCATTGCTTGGCCAGAGAACACGGTTTGTGTCCCTCTTACATTTGTATATAACGCATCACTTTCAGTTACCTCTTCCAGACAATTGTTGTTAATTATTCTGGCAGTCCCGTACATCCAACACCATTTCATCTGAGTTTTGTCTCTTCTCCATCCTTTCAAGCGCATGCGTATGACTCTCGTGGCATATTAGTGATTGTATTCTCAAATATGCACAGATAACATTGTTTTGTTTTTTCATGTTTTGTTTTCCTGATTGGTTCGCTGGTAGGATTGCTTGTTTGGAGATTCCGATATGTGTGTTTTTAACTAAATATTCTTAGTTTATGTTTATTGCCCGACTTTGGTTAAATCATTTGTTTTTATCTATATGTCTTTGAATTTATGCTAGATTCTCATTAATAATAAAGAATAAAGCGACGGAAGGGATGCTCAAATGACCACGTAGAGTACGGAAACAGGTAAATAAAAGTAGAGAATGGTTTCTTATTGCTACCCATTCCATGTGAACATTTAGTTTGTGTTTGTTGACAATAACATACCCTAAAACCCCCGGGGGAGACCTGGCCGACCTAACGCTAATCCTGGCCAGTAAGTTCGTGTTGTGCTGAATCATGACCTAGATACATCCTAATACGCCTGTCAGCAGATGAGACATTCCGGTACCGGTTATGCTGTCCCTGCTTGATCCTGAGCTGGGTGAGAGGAAGGAGGAAATCCTCATGGAGATGATACTTTAGTAGTGGGTGGGAAGGAGAGGCTGTACACCAACCTGGCTCCCTTAGGTGCAAATCCTTTCATTGGACAGATGACTTGAACGCTAATGCATCAGAGTTCTTACAGAAGATTTACCAACCAACCAGCAAATCAGCTAACCAGTCAGAGCATCAACAAACTAACGAACCAACCAATAAACCATCTAACCAGTCAAATCATCAACAAACAAACCAAACAAACCAACAAACTATCCAATTTACTCATCAAAAAACTAACCAACCAACCAAACAACTGTTGTATTGGCTTTGCTGTTGGCAAATGGGCCATATGGGCCACTGAAGAAGTAAAGCCACTTAAACACGAGACCAAAAATGTAATGGAATGGTAACAATGTTAATGAACTTTTAATAGCTTTGCCGCCTGGCATCCATTATTTTTAGATACAGTCCGCCACTGGCTAAGAACATCACATTTTGTAGGCCTCAATGGACGAAGGAGCAAATGCCCAGTCTCTATCTTAGCGGAAGATGAGCGCATCCGTGAAACCCTCGTCCGGCAGCGCGCGTGACATTATCAGTGTAATCTCCTAGCGATTATACTAACGCACTCGCTCACTTGATAAATACGCTAGCGATACGTCAGTGTTCTGGCTTTGAGATTTTTCTGTACAGCTGCAATCGGCATCATTTTATCAGGGATCTCCTGGCCGTCACTCCTCAAATCCGCATTTTATCAGAGATCCCCCAAGCCATCACTCTTCACATCCGTCTCTTTGAAATCCGATGAAAATATGCAATGGACAAAAAGTCGCCATACGCTTTTCGATTGGCTAAGAAATTTTCCTAAAGAATGCGATTATTTTTTTATTATTATTATTATTTTTGCTACGAAACAAAATATATTTCTGCTGAGAGCCATGCGTCTCCTAAATTTCATTATTTTTTTTTTTTTTTCATTTTGCAAGACAAATTTTAAGACAAAATTTACGAGTTTTATTTCTGTCTAGATAGATAACTTCACTTTATTTAAGAGAATTAGAATTGCAAAGCTCTGGGCATGGTTAGAAAACAGATGCTTCACATTTGAACAATACCTGTGACTATGTATTTTAATTGCTTCAGCTAAAGTATTATTCATTTATTCACTTCATCTAGTATATAACTCTGCAGTATGCACCGTTACATAAATAAACACACATAGTATTGTTTGGCGCTCACAGAAGGAGAAGCACCAACAATACTATGTGGGTTTATTTATGTAACTGTCTCAGTGGCCTCAGCGGGTTCTTGAATTGATTTTCTGTGCAGTATGCACCCAACGAGATGCTGCGAAATATGTCAGGCAATAAATCGTGCAACATATTGTATGTGGCTTCTGTGCTTAAATTCACTAAGGGAATACATTGTTTTGGAGATAATTTTCTCGGATTTATTATCTGGACTTCCGGATTACTACAGGTACCAAGAATATCATGGAAAGCTAAATAACAGTTATTACTGTCTATTTATAGTACCTGGATGTGTGGGACAGTTCTGGGGGAAAGGGGTGGCATGAGGACTTAAGACCACTTATCTAGTGCAGGCCTGCTTCCTGGCCTAGAGGTTAGCGACTTTTCTCCGTAATCTCGTAGGTAACGTGACGACGGTGAGAATCAGCAGTTGGTAACTTACGGGGTATGTGAGCCGGCCGCTCAGAAAGCAATGGCAAACTACTGAGCGTAATCTTGCCAAGAAATCAACAATTAGCTGAAAGATGCTGGTGTTGACAGCGATGTACTGTAAAGGATATGAAAACATTTATTTATTATCTAGTGCAGTCGCCGTGAAGTATACAGGTTAAGATTTTCTTTTTTTCCCCGACATAAAAAAAAAATATGGCCAGCTAAGAAGACTTATATGTACATTAAGAAGCCCGTTTAAAACAACACACACACACACACACACACACACACACACACACACACACGCACACGCACACGCACACACACACTTAATCTAAAGAGTTTAAAAGGCAAAAGGTTCGACTTCATTGTACCGGGTTTGACCTCATACGGCTTTCTACGGGGAGCCCGGCCGAAGGCGTCGCACAAAACACGAACTCCGTAGCTTCCAGCGACGATCCACAGGAGACTCCAAGAAAATTTCACTCGGAAATCGAAAGACGTAGATCGGAATCGAACCCACAACTTTCAGAGTGAGAGGTGGTGGGATAACCACTTTGCCACGGAGATTTTCGACACACTTGATGACCCACATTAGGACAAGAGACTGTCTACTTCTGATTGCCTAAACATCTGGACTGTCTACTTCTAATTGCCTAAACATCTGGACTGTCTACTTCTAATTGCCTAAACATCTTGACTGTCTACTTCTAATTGCCTAAACATCTGGACTGTCTACTTCTAATTGCCTAAACATCTGGACTGTCTACTTCTAATTGCCTAAACATCTGGACTGTCTACTTCTAATTGCCTAAACATCTGGACTGTCTACTTCTAATTGCCTAATCATCTGGACTGTCTACTTCTAATTGCTATTATCAGTTTACGTTTTCAAATTGCCTCTTGAAAACTGTCTCATTTTGGTTTTGACGTTCCATGGTATTCATAGCAACTTTTAAAAAAAATAATCACATCTCCACCGTTATTAGATGTTACACCACCTCATGTCAGAAATCTGCCTTTGTAGATTTGCTACCTACAAATGAGCATACTGACAAGACCAGCATCAATCGCCTTGCCAAATGGAGCAAGAAATCATGTCTCTCCACATATCTCTGTTATTGGTGTTCTTGATTCATGTCATTGTTGATACAAGATGCTGGTCATTAGTCTTTACGCTAACTATGAACAAGTAAGAGGTGAAAGTTGAAAATAGGCATGTTCACAACTTTTCACATTTATACTGAACGTGTGAAGTATGCATTTGCGTCTTCAACGGGTTCTCCGGATATGGTGCCAAGCACAACATTATCCATTAACCGGAATTGCTGCTTCGGGTTATTGTTGGTAAAGTTGTGAGTCGTGAGACGAAATGATCTAGTATAGGCAGACAGCCGAGATGATGGATGTTGTTATAGAAAAGTTGATAGAGGGAAATACTTCTGAATGGTTTGACAAAACTGCACGGAAGGCAGTCAGTGACTGAACATACCCAGAACAAAACAGATAGATGTTCATGAGAACTTAACCGACAGCGCAGCTCGGCATGGCACATATACATTTTCTGGAATCACTGGCACTTTGCCGTCTTGACAGACGATAGTTTGTTACATTGTACCACACAACAGAAGGCATAATAACCACAACCCATGGCGTTAATGCCAGGATTGTAGTTGCAACTCTCCAAAGCACGGAGCCTAGGTTGAATTGTAGAGACCATGTGTTGTCCATGCAGCATGATTCCCCTCTCGGCCTGCCTAGTTTACTCCAAAAGAAGGGTAAAACCAATAAATTTGGAACACGATAAGCTGCAGAAGATGCCGAATCAGGAAATGCATCCCCCCCCCCCCCCAAAAAGCGAGAAGTAGGTGATAACCTTTACTAGAACACGATTACAAGATAGAAACGTTAGGCGTTGCTGTCAAACCCTTCATCAGCGCAGGCGCAACAAACACACACCGATGCAAAAACAGGAAAAACACTACATGAATATATAAATATAAAAATTACTCATCTGTATCCTTGCTGTGGACGTGTCGCGTCTTTCTGGGATACGCGTAAATAATTCCACTAAATGAAAATACAAATATAAAAGTCGATTGTCAAAATATTTTTCTGACTGGCACTTTGTGAACAATTGTAGACAGCAGTTTATCCTCCTTTACTTGCATTCACATATCAATAGGCTTGGAGTCTAGTAGGCACACACATATCACGCTTCCGGTCCAATACAGACGATTGGCGGTTGAGATGTTAAGGCCTCTGGAGTGTTTATGCTTTTGGCTACGGTTTGCTTTCGCATTTTCCTCATGTTGAACTGGAAGTGCATGGCTATGTCGCCCTGCTACTGAGTTGAGTGCGTGGAGCGACACTGTAAGCTGTGGATTTTGTGTGGAGGACTTTTGCATTTGTTCCCTGTTTTTGTATCGTGAACTGCATGCTAAGACAAATGGCGGTTAGCCAGTCGCTGAACTAACTGGGTTGCCTTATACAGTAATGTGTGGCTGCTTGTTCTAGTTCTGTCGCTTCCATCGACGATGATGCATTATGCACGGTATATATGTGCGGGCTGTTGGCTTGTCGAGACTCCTGTCTGTTTCACTTTTCACAAGGGGCACTGGGGAGCATTTTGTGTGATTTTTACTGGCACGGGAACGGAGCATTATGGGGTGGCACTTTGCCGTGAACTTGGAACAGCGACTAACTAACACATCATTCATGTTCGGTCTGTTGTGTAAGATTTTATCAACTGTTCTTTCACACAGTTTTACTCACTAGCTACCGCTATAATTGTCGTTTTTCGACCCTGATCAATAATTTGTTTCACACTTGTTGTATTTACGTCGTTGTACAATTAGATTGTCTTCGCCAGTTTTTAACAGAAGCATGCGAAGCGGTGCAATTATGGAACACTTCTCCTACTCCCTGTGTAATTATGTAGGTGATTTTCTCTGGAACATCGGGAATTTTATCACAACCCTGGCCCTGGATAGTGTTCTGACAAATCGCTGAAGCAGCAATTCCGGTTAATGGATAATGTTGTGTTAGGCACCAGAAGAAACAAATGCATACTTCAAGCGTTCAATACAAATGTGAAAAGTTTTTAAAATGTCTATTTGATTGTATAAACAATGGCATTTATCAAGAACACCAATAACAGAGATATGTGGAGAGACATGATCGCTTACGCAATTTGGCATGGCTCTTAATGCTGGTCTTGTCAGTATGCTCATTTGTAGGTAGCAGATCTACAAAGGCAGATTTCTATCATATAGTGGTGTAACATCTAATAACAGAGGATATGTGATTATTTTTTTTTAAGTTCCAAATAATACCATGGACGTTCAAAAACAAAATGAATGAGACAGTTTCTCAAGAGACACTTTGAAAACGTGTTTAGGCAATTACAAGTAGACAGTCAAGATATTTAGTCAATTAGAAGTAGACAGTCAAGATATTTAGGCAATTAGAGGTAAACAGTCAAGATATTTAGTCAATTAGAAGTAGACAATCAAGATTTTTAGGCAATTAGAAGTAGACAGTCAAGATATTTAGTCAATTAGAAGTAGACAATCAAGATTTTTATTCAATTAGAAGTAGACAGTATGGATTTTTAGGCAATTAGAGGTAAACAGTCAAGATATTTAGTCAATTAGAAGTAAACAATCAAGATTTTTAGGTAATTAGAAGTAGACAGTCAAGATGTTTAGGCAGTTAAACGTAGACAGTCAAGATGTTTAGAATCGTTATGAGTAGGGAAAAAACACTTGATGGTGTTTGTCCATCAAGAATGATGATGACCATTCATTTCATCCAGTGGGGTTGAAAGTTTGGAGTCCGTGAGTTCTAAGATGGCTAGTAAGGCCTTTTTTGGCTCGGAATGTTCGTTTGACAATGTGGGCAACACTTGATAACTTAGTGACAACCGGCAGACTTAATGGGGAAAAGAGCAAAGGCAATACAACGAGATAAATACATGTCATAATCGGAGCAAGAACACAGACATCATCTAAGGCTCTGATGATCGTTAAGATGATGAACGACTGCCCGAGCATATCGGTAAGACACGTGATGTTAATTATGCTGATGAATAATGCATGACCGCTGAAAATATCGCTTTCACACATTCCGTGAAAGCCCATCTTACATCATGCTCCTTCTTTCGACAAACACAATCCTATATTAACACGTAATATAATGATCATACATAATTGAATGTACATCTTCTGTAAAAGATGATTCATTCATTCAGCGATCTTTCGTGGGCGCAACTTCTTCCCCATAACAGCGTTTCGAAAGTTCTCTCTTTCATAGGCCAGATTCCTCGCCCTTGCTGCTGTCCTGTGTACATTATTCTTCAAAATCTGGAATCTATATATCTTGTGGCCTTCATCATATCCGCCTTCCCAATTCACTTCCCACCATAATTATCTTTCCTAGACTTTCTTGTCTTCTAACATGTCCAATGTTATACATTTGCCTTAGTTTTCCTTATATAAATAAAAAACATTCTTGAATATCGATCTTTTTAAGGTCTTGTTTGTTTTCCTGTCTCACCGATGAATGTTTAATACCCTTCTGTAACATTTAAAATCAAAGAAGGATGTATTTTTCATCATCATCATCATCATCATCATCATCATCATCATCATCATCATCATCATCATCTTCCACTTTTACAGTCAAGCGTCGAGGGGAAGAATAATTTGTGCTCCAGTGCTCGATGGGTGCCACTGGACAGTGTCATTCCGTGTGATTGTACAATGTCTTTGATGCCGTCAATCCATTGTCTTCTCGGGCGTCCTCTTGCTCTCGTATCAGATGTTCTTTGGTGTAGGGCCAGTGCTGGTAGTTGATGATGTTGCATTCTAACGAGATGGCCAAATCATTTGATCTTCTGTATTTCAGTACATGTGGCACACGGTGTTGCTAGCACTGTCTGCTTTATAACATCGTTTCCTATTAGGTCTCGGATAGTTCAACCGGCAGCTCTCCTCAAGCATCTCATGAGTCACAGGTGTTGATTTTGCGTAAGTGTGATTTGGATAATGTCCAAGTTTGACACGGGTAGCATAGGGTTGGTGATTTTCGTGTGATTTGTAAAATATCCACGATCTTCGCAGATTCGGTTGCCCCGGGACGTATGCATTCTGTTAGTGTTTTGACTTTTGTTGTTCTCATGTGTTGTAATCAATAACTTAAAAAAAAATTAATTGGTACAGTTTTCGAAGAATAATAGTTGTTCTTCTCTGCTCTGGCTGCCATCACATTTCTACAGAAGAAACAGACAACAGACAAATAGATAAATAAATATATTGCCGCATTTGTTTTATCGGTTGTCATTTTTGTTTTCTTTGCGTTGTTGTATGTTGTCTGTTGGAAGTCGCCATGGTGAAGTGGTTACGTTGCCTACTTCACGTCCCGAAGGTCGTGGGTTCTATTCCGCGCTACGTCTTTCGGTTCATCGGCGCAGTTTTCTCGGAGATTCCTGGGGGTCGTCGAAAGAACTACGGAGTTCGAGCTTTGATCGACGGTTTTGGCAGGCCGCCCTGCGGACACAGACCTAGCCATATGAGGGGGGGGGGGGGGGGGGGGGTGTGAGGAACCAGTGCTTTTAAGAATGTAATTACTCGAAGTTTACAAATCCCCATGTTCGCTGTGATGTTGGCATATCATGTATGAAAGGATCATATTCTTTCATGTCATTATTTACTCTAACATATCGCATGATGTTTACAGAATACAAGATAAACAGAAACGGGCACAAAATGCAATCCCGTCTGACTCATTGTTCTATAGTCAAACTATTCTGTTGTACCATCACACATTCTCACGACTGTCTCATGTTTCCTATACACATGTTCACCTCGGAGGAGCAAATGGATCATCATTGTCTGGCAAGAATGAGGCAGCGAGGAGTAACGAGGGGATCTGGACGACGCTCGACACTCAGAGGAAAGGCGAGACGGACATATAATCAGATTGCTACTGGTACTATTTTTATTGGAACTCTTCGCTGAATGCTGAGGATGGGGACGGAGTGCCTATGGGAATTCCCCGAATACTGTGATGTCGGTTCCTAGATCAATCAATCAATCAATCTGTAGATTAATTTAATGAAATGTATTAGGTGTAATGGAAAATTCATTTACACTTTGTGTAAACTATAAAACAGGAGTCATCATCATTTGCCATGCCGATAAGTTTCGTCATCTCACCCGATCACCAGAGTCGTGGATCAGATCTGTATTATCGTTTCAATTATCCAATGAGGCCAAGGCGTCTAGAATACATATTTATAATGTACTCTCTGTTATTTTCTAAATTTCCTTTGGTTAAATGTGCTGTCACAAATATCACTATTTCATACACAGTTGGCTTGTACTAATATAATGTTTTCTTCTTTCTTTTTTCCTTATAACGTTTTCTTCGATTATTTTAAATAAAAATTTTGCGTACGTGACTTATCAAAGCAATTATTCTGTAATTTCTATATAATTTTATGTCGTCATTTATCTGTGAATATATATGTTCTAGTCCATTCTTTTCAAACGAGAAACATATTGCAAATTTAAGAGACACTAAAGAACGGACACAGCAGTAGTGTAGTGTCATTTGCGATTTATTCATGAGTATCTTACATCTGAGATGACCACACGCCACTTGACGCCGTGCCTGTAATTTTACTGCAGTTAATTCGTAGGACATATATCAATGAATCATGTGCCGTCTCCACAACGATGGTTGTCTGCAATGGATCTCCAACACTGTTTGTCTTCAGCCTTGATTGTACATTTTGTCAGATTGCCGTTCGCCCATCTCGTGATATTAGTTTTCCTTCTTATATGGCTGTCTACCTCTTGCTCACTTGCCTTCAACCCTCTTAGTATGGATTTTATAAGAGTGTTATGTCTTTTAACGAGGCAGAAATATTTTATTTGCCTGTTTTTTACTTCTTTATCAAATTTCTTTTCATTCGCAGTTTTTCTCTAACCTCTGTATTTGATTGTCTTCTCCGTGAAATACGACATACTCTTCTGTATATACACATATACAGATCCTCTAATTGATTTTATAATTGCTTGTTTATTGCCTAAGTTTAAACACAATATATGAGTGTTGAATATACATAACATTTGACAATTATCATTTTTATTGCGTCGTTAATCTCTCTAGATGGTAATACTGATTTCATGCTGTTGAATGTGCAACGCGTCTCACAGTGGAGCATGAACTAAGGTACTTCGTCAGTTGGGCCAGTAAGATATGTTTCGTCAGTTGGGCCAGTAAGATATGTTTCGTCAGTTGGGCCAGTAAGATATGTTTCGTCAGTTGGGCCAGTAAGATATGTTTCGTCAGTTGGGCCAGTAAGATATGTTTCGTCAGTTGGGCCAGTAAGATATGTTTCGTCAGTTGGGCCAGTAAGATATGTTTCGTCAGTTGGGCCAGTAAGATATGTTTCGTCAGTAGTTGGGCCAGTAAGATATGTTTCGTCAGTAGTTGGGCCAGTAAGATATGTTTCGTCAGTAGTTGGGCCAGTAAGATATGTTTCGTCAGTAGTTGGGCCAGTAAGATATGTTTCGTCAGTAGTTGGGCCAGTAAGATATGTTTCGTCAGTAGTTGGGCCAGTAAGATATGTATATGTTATTTTCTACATGGTGTACATACCATTTGATTATACATCATTCTTTCCTCACATACACACAGCATATCACAACACCAACTAGAATAATAATCATCAGTAAATTAATGTTAATCATACATCATTCTCTCATCGCATACACACAGCATATCACAACACCAACTAGAATAATAATCATCAGTAAATTAATGTTAATCATACATCATTCTCTCATCGCATACAACCGGCATATCACAACACCAGCTAGAATAATAATCATCAGCATATTAATATTTCAACGCATGTAATTTATTCATATCATCCATTCTATTGAATGATTATGAAAAGTAATAAACACAGGGCGAGTTTGTTAAAACTCATAGTTATTCCGTATTTCTAACCGTATGTAAATGTGTGTGTAGCTGAAGTGCTTTTAAACTCCTGTAAATGACAGTTAGTGAGGGAGAAATATATTTCCAGGAGGGGATAAGTCAGGGAGATAACTTGCACTATGCAGCGCGTATGCGAAACGCCGATGTGAGATGGCTAGACTTTTGACCCCGTATTATAAACATATGTTATACGGTCAGCGACATGGCCGGGTATTCATTTTCTCCATTACATTACTGGCAGCCATTGTTTTAGGCGTTGTAGACCTTAGAATCGCACTTGGCAGAAAACAAACTCAGTATTTCTGGATGTGATTAACCCTGCGCCATAACGCCCATTCCAGGTCTCTAACCACTAAATTATTACGATTGTAAATTAAATATTTACATTCGCGTGTGTATATCAATTCATTGCGTGATAGGTATGGTAAGCCTCATTGGACACGATTTTGATGATTCTGATGGTGCTGATAATGATGATGATGGTGGTGGTAATCATGATGATGATGATGTTGAGTGAGTGAATGATTTACACTGCCTTGTTTCGTCACGAATATTGCTCAGTAAATCCCACTTCGACAAGCAATTTTTCAGGTTATCGTTCCCTAGTGTTTGACCGTCCCCAGTCTACCTACAAGGCAGAAGGTTTATGTCTCTCTTTGTCTGGTCCCTTAGCCTTTGTCTGTCCCCAGTCTATCTACAAGGCAGGAGGTTTATGTCTCTCTTTGTCTGGTCCCTAGCCTTTGTCTGTCCACAGTCTATCTACAAGGCAGGAGATTTATGTCTCTCTTTGTCTGGTCCCTAGCCTTAATGCACAAAAAGAATTAATAACATCACTAACAAAAGAACACATACATCAACGGGCTGCCTAAAAACCAAAGATGGCAAAATCATAATAGAAAAAGATCAGATTTTACATGCGTGGTCAGATTGTGTGAACGACCTTTATGATGATACAAGAGAAGAACAATATGATCATCGGAATAATAATGAAGGACCATCAGTTTTGAAGATGGAAGTTCAGAATGCTCTTAACCATATGAAAACTGGCACCGGGTACAGATAACATCACAATAGAAATGATCAAGACCTTAGAAGAATATGAAATAGACCAAGTCACTAGACTGCTGAACACAATATACGATACTGGAGATGTTTCTCCTGAATTATGTAATTGTATATTTATTGCAATCCCAAAGAAATCAGGAGCCTTGGACTGCGATCAACACCGAACAATTAGTATAATCAGCCAATTCACGAAAATTCTGCTGAGAATTATCATGCAAAGCGTTAGGAAGAAAATACAACCCGAAATCGAAGAACAATGTGGGTTTGTAGAAGGCAATGGCACAGTAAATGCTGTGTATATACTGAGAACGGTAATTGAACGTTCTACAGAAATAAACAAAGATCTATATCTTTGCTTTATTGACTACACAAAGGCTTTCGATAATGTGAGACCTGTCGGCATGATAAGAATTCTTGAAAATCTACAAATTGATGGGAAAGACCTTAGACTTGTAAAAAACATATATTGAAAAAAACAAGGTGCCATCATAATTGATAACGATTTTGGTCAATATCAGCCTATTAAAAGAGGTGTGAGACAGGGATGTGTAATGTCTCCAGATCTTTTATCCCTGTACAGTGAAAATATTTTCAGAAATATAGAAGATATGGAAGGAATCAGCATCGGGGGACGATATATCAATAACATTAGATATGCAGATGATACAGTCTTGATTTCAGACAATGAACAGGACCTGCAAAATGTAATAGAAGCGGTTGTTGCACACAGTGAACAACTAGGGTTAGAACTGAATATTAAGAAGACACAGATTATGGTCGTCACTGGGAAGAAGGAAATACCACAATGTGATATACGAGTAAATATTCTTAAGCAAGTGACATCAATTGAAACGAGAAAAAGAGTGTTGAAGTGCTACATAGAACCTGTACTTTTGTATGGATGTGAAGCGTGGACAATGAGCAGTCAAGCTGAAAAAACATCTGATGTCTGTGGGAACTTGGTTTCTGAGGAAAATGCAAAGAATACCATGGACAGACATAAAACCAATGAACACGTTCTTCAAGAAACAAATGAAGATCGTAAACTGATTAGAGTCATTAGGCGTAGACATCAAAATTTTGTTGGCATGTTATGAGAAGAAATGACTTGGGGAACTTGGTGACGACTGGCAAAATCGAAGGGAAGAGACCAAGGGGAAGACCGAGAAGTAAATACCTGGATGGCTTGGCCACGTGGCATGGTCGAGAAGGAACACGGAGCTGATCCACGACTCTGGCGATCGAGTGAGATGGCAGATGACCGCCTACATGACTGCCCACGCTTATCGGCATGGCACATGATGGAACGATGGACCCATTCTACCTAGAAGGCACCAGGTTTGTGTTTCACTTCTTCTGGGTCCCACCTTTGACCTTTCAGACATGGGAGATCCTACCAGTGGTGCACGACCGTCGGTATAGCTTTCGGGGCCATTGAACACTCAAGCACGGTTACCTTTGTAAGGTAAGTATACAACAGAGTGGATGATATTGATAACCGGACCAGAAAGCCTATAGGTTACGAACCCTCCTTCCCTTTCCCCCCCCCCCCCCCTTTCCTCCCGCTAACTCGTTCAGACATGCTTCTTTTGCCATTGTGGACTGTCAGAATGTTTTATAAAATAAGACGAGGGTGATATGGCCGCCTCCTCTTCCCCTGGTGAGTGGATCAGACGCAAAGCCTATTTGACAAGGGCGAAGAAAGTGCCACAAGTTAAAAATCAGAAAAAGCAGACAGAAACTGCCACAGCCTTGACTACATTTCAAAATGAGAAAACCTACTCACAACAAGAATATTTATAGCATTTACAATATGAGTATTTGTTATAACAAACGGCTGCAAATCCTGGACAATTAGTAACCTGGTGGGGAAAAAAAAGTCCATATTAACCTTGGAGATGTGGTTTTGTAGAAGAATGCTGAAAATTAATGGGACAGCCAAAATGAGCAATCGAGACTTTTGTAAGGAAGGCTGAGTCGCAAAGATAATGTATCATACACATCAGAAAGAGGCAGTCATAGTTTCTTTTGGCCACACATTATGAGAAGACATAATTTGGATATGTTGTGACAACCGGAAAGATCTGCTGAAAGTGATGTAGAGGAAGACACCGTGAGAAGATTCGTGACAGTCTTGTGCCATGGCACGGAAAGAAATCAACACACGAGTTGATCCATGCCGTCTGAGATCTTAATTTGTGGAAAGGCATAATCGCCCACGCCAGCCGGCAAAGCACTGGATGATGATGATAGCATTTATCATTATGATATATTCACAAAGTTGCCAGATGCAGTAAGAAAAAGAGTGTTTTAGTGCCATATATAACCCATACTGTTGTATGCTTGTGAAACATGGACAATTAACAGACAAGCTAAGAACAATCTAAAGGCAGTGGAAATAAGGTTTTTGAGGATAATGCAAAGAATACCATGGACGGACAGAAAACCAAATGAAACAGTCCTTCAAGGGATAAATAGAAAACGGATATTGATTGGAGAAATTAGAAGTGGACAGTCAAGATTTTTAGACATGTTATGAGGAGAAATAGACTAAAATTTAGTGACAACTGGCACGCTTTATGGGAAGAGACAAGAGGAAGACAAAGGGATAAATACCTTGATGGTTTCTCAGCATAGCTTGGTCGGGACAAGAACACAGACTTGATTCCAGACTCTGGTGACCATGTGAGATGCCGAACCGCCATCGCCCACGCCTTTCGACATGACACTGATAATAATATACACAGTTAGATCCTTTACAATAACTCAGAGTTCGTGCACTGTGCTGAGAACCTCCTTGTGGGATCTATGGGAGGGGACTGGACCACTTATTTAGAAATCCGTGTGCATTGAAATCAATTCTTAACCAAAACTAAACCAAACTGGTTATCATGCTGGTGATGATGATGATGTGTCGTGTGAAATAACGTTGACACTCTTTTCTCTCCACTGGTCTCAGTCTATTGTGTTCCCGACCAATTTATTATACTGCTGATGTTTAACCCATGCCAGCATGTAAGACAAATAATCAGCACTTTTCTAGGGTTGCCTCTGCCCTTTCAATTGCTGATCTTTTCAATCACAAAACTCCCTCCTCTCATTAAGTGAGTTGAGTTGACCTAAGAAACGACAACACTGCACTCGGGACATTCCCTCACGCACTCCGTCCCCTCGTTCAAAAGCCAGCGAAGAGTCGTACTACTGATGGTTCCAACTGCCATCGGATTGAAAGTTCTAATGGTCTTTCCTCCCGTTTTGAGATCAATCCAGAGCCTCTGCCGATCCTCCGCCATATCACTCTCTCCACATACGGGTGCTCAGTCTGTTCCACCAATTTCTCCACCTGGTCCCACAAGCATGCGACCACCTCGCATTATTAACCGAAGAAAACTGTTTGTATCTTTCAAATAATTCATCATCATTATCATGTGCCATGCCGATAAGCGTGGGTGGTCATGTTTCGCCATCTCACTCGATCACCAGAGTCATGGATCAATCAATGTTCTTGTCTCGACCATAACACATGGCCAAGCAATCAAAGTAATTTACTTCTCTTACTCTCAATATTTCCAGTTGTCACCAAGTTCTTCAATTTATTTCTTCTCATAACGTGACCAAACAATTATGACTGTTTACGTCTAATTTCTCTTATCAGTTTACGATTTTCATTTGTTTCTTGTAGGACTTAGTCATTGGTTTTCCTGTCTGTCTATGGTATTCTTTACATTTTCCTCAGAAACCACATTTCCACAGCCATCAGATGTTTTTCAGCCGGTTTGCTCATTGTCCACGCTTCACAGATCCATACAAAAGTTTCATCCATACATTGTTATGTGTAATGTTCTATTTTCACCGCCTTTTCCAGGTAATCGCTGTTCACTACGCTGGCATGATCATGATGGTAATTCAGTTTAAAACCAACCAGCATGTTTATCTACCTGCCATAATTCCCAGTTCCTCCACTATCTGCTTCCTCCAGCTTATTACATCATCCTCATATTCTCATATAAATCACACAGAATTGACATCAACCGACATCTTCCATTCCTTACCTGTAGCTTAAACAGCTCTGGAAATACGATACACCTACTTCGCGCCATTGTTTATGTAAAAGCACATAAAACACACGTGAACGGTGCATCCGAGGAATGTTATGCGATTAAAATTAGCAACTTTCTATAAATGTCTGTCAGGCGACATTCCAGACTCCTCATAAATGTCTGCTATCCAAGACCAAGTTTATTTCCTAAAGCCTAGTACAGAATGTCTAAGTTCGCTTGCAACTTAAGTGTGACATGGACGGTTTTACAGGCACCTTTTATGTTGAATTATGTTATCTGTCGGTTTTTAACTCCAGGTTACCGTATTCTTCTTCTTCTTCTTCTTCTTCTTCTTCTTCTTCTTCTTCTTCTTCTTCTTCTTCTTCTTCTTCTTCTTCTTCTTCTTCTTCTTCTTCTTCTTCTTCTATGTGTGTGTGTGTGTGTGAGAGAGAGAGTAAACGTAAATGCGGTGTGTCAGTATACAACAGAGCTGTCATATTAGCACCTTTCGGTCGACACATCCGACTTCTTCCGGCATTTGTTGACCGTGTTAGTCTTCCCAGTATTCACTGATAAGAGAACAAAAAAGTCAAAACAGTTAATACAAGAATACTTAACTCGAGTTCTGAAATAGACTGCTATTCCAGTCTAGAGTTAAACATTCCCGCGTTTATCTGTGTATCATTGTTTTGTTTTTCATGTTCCTTGAGAACGACTTGGATCGAAACATTCGTCTGTATCTGTATGTCAACCCCAGCATATTTCCCTGGTTTGTGATTTACTTTGCAAATTTAAGTTCAGTAGTGTTCAATTGCTTACTTAACGACCGACACTCCTACCACTGTTAAAAATCAACACAAGGTGGATTGCTTCCAAATCGCCTTCATCTGATTTCAAACACTGTAAGAAGGATTCGAATCGCGTTTGCTACTCCTTTACCACAGACGTCAACTGTTTTAAGCGGACTTAAAGCAGGCAGTTAGCTAATAATGTTATTCTCTCACGCTACCCCAAGTTCCGGTTCTGCGATGCGCATTTCATCTTTTGGCCATTTGCTTGTCGATTTCATCTCTTTCGGCGTCAGTGTTTACTCTTGACTTTCGTACTGTAGCTATTCCCCTGTCGATGCTTTAACTCTTTCGTGTTCGTATCGTTATATACACATTCATGCAACGAAAGCTGTAAAATAACGCCAATTAACGCCCGTGTGTTGTCAGAGCCTCTATGGGAAGCAAAGATGAGTAACGCTGTAAGTTACCATCCATGTCGCGAGAGGCGACTAATGAAGGTTGGCATCGGGACTGTCTACTTCCGTCCGTAGAAAAGCTTAGCTGCAAAATTCAATCAATTATCTATAAGTCTACAGGCGGCTTGGTGTGAGCTGCATGAGGGTCCATGCTCCTTTTGGGAGATGAAAAACAGAATAACAACAACAACAACAACAACAACAACAACAACAACAAGAATAAATGTTGTTAGTTTGTCATTATTTAGTCGCAGTTCCAACTTCACCTCAAAAGGTTGTCTCCATAATGCTCCGTTTTTGTGCCAATGAATATCACACAAAATGCTTTTTACTGCCCCATTGAAAAGTGGGACAGACAGGAGTCTCGACAAACCAACACTCGCACAGCTATACTATGCATAAGACCGCTGCCAGTATGTCAGCACAAAGGTCCGAAACGAAATATACTGTTCGTCCTCGATGGAAGCGGCAGTAACTAGAAAACTATCAGCCACACATTTCTGCACAAGGAAAAACCCAGTTAGTTCAGAAAAGACAGGCCGTCGTTTTTCTGAATATGCAGTTCACGATACAAACAACCGCGGACAGATGTAAAAGCACGCCACACGAAATCACCAGCTCACAGGTTAAAAATATGCAACCAACAAACACATGTTATCTCTGCTAGGCATAGTGCCAAAATTGCAAAAGCTACATTTCCACAGGAACAAAATCAACAACAATGGCAACAACAAGAAGACGAATACAACCAAGAACAAGAATAGTAACAAGATCAAGAATAGCAACAAGAGCACCAGCAACAAGAACAAGAATAGCAACAAAAACAAGAACAGCAACAAGAACAACAATAGCAACAAAAACAACAATATCAACGAAGATAATACCTGAAACTATAACATTAAGACACACGAGAGTACGAAATGCAATGAATATTTTATGAAAAAAATTCTCAAGAGTCTTCACATACCGGTCTTGTTCTCGTCATTCGAGTCTCTGGTGTATAATACAGAAAGCGCGTAGGATGGAACATGAAGAAAGGAATTTACTGCTTAAACACAGATGTTTAATTAAATGTTACGTAATTTGTTGATCGCGTGGCACAGTTAACGCACGAATTCAAACGAAAAGGGACACCGCTTTCATAGAGAAATTAGAAACAACAAGAAGTATCTGTTTTTTTGTTTTTTTTTTTGGTGGGGTGGGGGGTGAGGGGGAGAGAACCCGAGGTCATTACATTAGCAAGAGAAATATATATACATGTATTGACACTCACTTACAGAAGTAGAGGAAAGAAGTAGAAATTAGAGTCACAATTGCAATATATCAAAAGTGAAAGCTAGTTGAAGAGCACAGATTTCTTCAGCGTGACGTGTTTTTCATTTGGTCACGGTAGGTTCGAATCCTGATATAGTCGCCACTGTGATGTGTGATGACTGGCACTTGGCCGTCTTGACAGACGATAGTTTGTAAGATGGAGTTATACCTCTCCATAACACAATGCCTGGGCTGAATTTAGAGACCATGTGTTGCCCATGCAGCATGATCCCTCTCTCGGCCTGTCTATTGTACTCCAGAGGAAAGGTAACACCAATAAATCTGGAACAAGGCAAGCTTCACAATCTGCCCGATCAGAAAAGCAATGCTCTAACTGTCCGCCTATCGGAGCTTCCATTGTAGACCAATTGCCGACCAAGGCTTAAGTCCTGGTCTGCTTTGTCATGACATGTAGTGTTTAGGTTGCATTTTTCTCGCACTAGGGTAAGGATTGTACATTCCCAGTTGTGCTCCTCTCTCCAAGCAGTTGGTACAATGTGGGGTGTCAGGTTTGGTGAGCGCCGTCCAACATTCGGCGCTAACAGAAAGCAGGTAGTACCGTCTACTGTTATACGGTAGCTCAGTCATATCTGACGACCTGACACAGATATGTAAAATGGTCTACCATCTCTAGTTTGGCGTCGACAATAAAGATTGATGGTACCCCATGTGCACCTTGTGACATAATCTGTGTCTTCCTTTTGCTAATTGTTAAACCAAATTCAGAACAAGCATTGGAGAATGCAGATAGTAGACATTGCAATTCTTCCTCAGAGTGGGTCGTAACTGCAGCATCATCTGAAAAAAGCAACTCTCTGATCAGTACCCTCCTAATTTTGGTCTTGGCCTTCAATCTCTGAGCATTGTAGAGGCCGCCATCTGAGTGTGAGTGAATGTATATACCACCTTCTGATCACGAAAGGCATATTTCAGTAGAAGTGAAAAGTATATTCCAAAGAGGGTAGGAGCTAGTACACAACCTTGCTTAACTCCACTCTTGATTTCAAACTCTTCAGAAGTTGCACCATCAAAATTGATTATACCCTTTATGCCTGTGTGTAACGATTCCACAATGGACAGAAGAGTTGGTGGGCAGCCAATCTTCTTTGGTGCCTTGAACAGACCCTCACGACTGACCAAATCAAATGCCTTTGAGGTAGATGAAGGCAATAAACAGTGGTTGATTCTGTTCACGGCATTTTTCTTGCATTTGTCGCAATGAGAATATCAGATCAATGGTAGACCAGTTCTGTCGAAAGCCACACTGTGATTCGGGGTAGACTTGATCTCCTAGGACTTGAAGTCTGCGCAGATACTTTTCCAACAATACACAGAAGTGAGATACCCCTATAGTTGTTGCAGTCGCTCCGATCGCCCTTGTTCTTGTACAGTGTTATGATGCTTGAATCTTTGAAATCCTGTGGGACTTGTCTTTCTCGCCAGCATAGCTCTATTAGCTGGTGGATCTGTAGAGTGAGTGTGTCTTGCCCACTCCTGATAACCTCTATTGGAATCCCATCCTTACCTGGAGCCTTGCCAGATGCAAGTTCATTTATAGCACACTTAACTTCTGTTATGGTGGGAAGTGTGTCCAGGTGGTCAAGAGTTGGTAGAGCCTCTATGGCGTTGAGGGCATCATCCGCTAGTTTGGTCTCACTTGAGTAAAGCTCCAAATAGTGCTCTACCCATCTGTCCATCTGCTGTTTCTTATCAGTGATGATTTCTCCAGTCAAGGTTTTCAATGGTGCACTTCTTTTGATCACTGGACCACAGGCTTTCTTTATTCCTTCATACATGCTTCTTATGTTTCTCTTATCACTTGCGATTTGAATGGACTCACATAACTTGATCCAATAATCATTTTCACACTGCCTGGCAGTCTTTTACACATCCTTCCTAGCTTGCCTTAGCTCACTCAGAGTGTTACGCGTTGATCTTTCCTTGTTTCTTAAGAGAGCTATCTTCTTCTTATCAATCAAGGGCTGCAGAGTCTCGCTGTTTGCCGCAAACCAGTCCTGTCTCTTATGATCCACAGTGCCGTAAACCCCTACGGCAGTTTTATAAAGAGTTTCCTTAAGTTGACCCCACTTTTCATTCACTGTAGAATTTTCTGGTGTATCAGTGAAAGCGTCTTCAAGTTGCTGTTGAAACTGAAATCACTTTTCAAGATCGTGAGTGTTAATAATATTAATCCTGGGGCTAGATTTGTGTTTAGCTGCGTAGATTCTCTTTGGTCTCAGTCCAACTCTTGCAACAACCAAAGAATGATCTGTATCACAGTCAGCACTGTGGTAACTTCGAGTCAATGATATATGGTTCAGATGTTGTCTCCGTGTGATGATGAAGTCCAGCTGGTGCCAATGGCCGGATCTTGGATGTTTCCATGTGACCTTATGCATCTCTTTTATTTTAAAAAAGGAGTTTGTAATACATGGGTCATTACTGGTGCAATGTTCCAGCAGCCTTTGCCCATTTTCATTCATGCGACCGATGTTGTATTTTCCAAGGCACACTGGCCATGAACTAGAGTCCTTGTCCACATGAGCATTGACATCACCGAGCATATAAATGTAGTAAGACCAGGGATGGAGTTATTGCCTCTCCATAGCACAAAGCCTGGGCTAAAGTATAGAGATCACGTGTTGCCCATGCAGCATGATCCCTCTCTCGGCCTGCCTAGTTCACTCCAGAGGAAAGGTAACACCAATACATCTGGAACAAGACAAGATGCAGAAGCTGCCGGATCAGCAAAGCAATGCTCTAACTGTCCGCCTGTCGGAGCTTCGATCCTAGACCATCCGCCAACCAAGGCTTAGGGCCTGGTCTGCACTGCCATGACATTTTGTCTGTAGCTTGCATTTCCTCGCACCAGGGTAAGGCTTGTACCCTCCCAATTGCGCTCTTCCGCCCGAAACCGTTGGCACAATGTGGGGTGTCGGGTTTGGTAAGCGCCGCCCAACATTCGGCGCTAACAGAAAGCAGGTAGTACCGTCTACTGTTATACAGTAGCTCAGTCATATCTGGCTAAGACCTGACACCATAACTAACCAACTAACTAACTAACTAACTAACTAACTAACTAACTATCTAGCTAACTAACTAACTATCTAGCTAACTAACTATCTAACTAACTAACTAACTATCTTACTATCTAACTAACTAGCTAACTAACTAACTAACTAGCTAACTAGCTAACTAACTAACTATCTAGCTAACTAACTAACTTATGCTGTGTACGTGCCAGTTTTCTTCGATTGTCAGGTCTGGCAAAATGCCAATACTGTTCTTCTATTTCTTCTACTTTGATCACGATATTCTATCAATGTTTCTGTAACAATTAAGTTCACAAGACCCGATTTCCCCGTTTAGTGGTTGCAGAATTGTCCATGGCCCACATCCACATGTTCCCATAAAAGATCTGCATGTGAACATAAAAACATTTCAACCTTCTACATATTCCAACAATAACTGCGATGATGTACTTAGTACTTCAGCCAAAGTATCATATATTTCTTCACTTCCTAAGATATATAACTCTGCAGTATGTGTCCATAGCAGACATAAAAACCAATGACCAAGTCCTACAAGAAACAAATGATAATCCTAAACTGATTAGAAAGTTTACACGTAGACAGTCACGATTTTTGGTCACGTTATGAGAATAAATAAATTGGAGAACTTGGTGACAACTGGCAAGGTCGAAGGGAAGAGAACAAAGGGAAGGCCGAGAAGTAAATACCTGGCTTGACCACGTGGCATGGTCGAGACACGAACGCTGAGCTGATCCACGACTCTGGTGATCGAGTGAGGTGGCGAAACATGACTGCCCACACTTATCGGCATGGCACATGTTGATGATGAACATGTACCCGATGAGATGCAGCGAAACATGCCAGGCAATAAATCGTGCAATATGTTGGTTATGGCGTCTGTGCTTAAATTACTTTCATGTGTTTGCTGGTTTTGTGCCAAAGGCCCTTAACACTGGTTAACCCCATCCACACAGCGCAGGAGACAAATTCACAAAGACATTTTAACGATGGCTGTCCACTTCAACCGCAGATCTAAACATTATAACTGTAGAAGAACTAGACATCCTTGGGGATATATGGTAGTCATATTACATCTCTGTGAAGTAATGTATGAATCAAATAACGTATGAAACAAATAACGTATGAAACAGTGGGTTTGTCCCTAAAGACTTATAATTATCAATGATTTTCGGAATTATAAAGAAATCAGGATTGACTGATTGTGAAAAAAACATAGGATATATAGTCTCATGAGTCGTATAATGGAAAGGTTATTGAGGACTGTCTTAAAACACAAAATAATAAGTAATAAAATAATTGTATTTTGTGTTTATTCCCTTTTAACTCAAATGTAGTCCATACACGCTAATTCTAGTAGCACTGCATTGAATTTTGCGTGTGGAATAGCTTCTCCTATGCTGATGCTCAGGTAGTGGGTTCAATTCGTACAAGGGTCAGTTTGACTAAAATGTTCACGTCTCTTCATTGACATGGGGGATTAAATTATTCAATACTTCAGAAGTCAGAGTGGGTTCCCCTGGTGGCGAGGGACACTGGTAATAGGGAAAGCTATTCCACACGTTAATCACTCTTGTCTGTGATGATCGTACCCTTCCTATTCCATGTGGTCGCGGGATCCGCATAAGTCAGGCGGGGAGTCTGACGATAGTGCACGCTTTACACAGGTCCGGACACTTGTGTTGACAGATGTACACGCCCTACGGTTTAGGCGCGTACGAGGCCCTCACCTGTGGGACTTGGCTGAACGCCTCTAAGTCGGGTCCCTTGGGTTCCAGGGTCTGGCCACCACTCGCCACCTGCTCGTGGTGGCGAGGTCTCGGAGGTCTGACGCTGAGCCGTCAGCGTCTGCAGCCTACCTTGTGCCAGACGTAATGAATACCCATTCCTCTGGATAACACAAGGCAAGGCCGAGAGAGGTAACATGTCGTTTTGGCACCACACGTTTCTCTGAAGCTCTGCCCAGGCATTGTGATGGAACTTTGGCCACATTCCAACTCACATACTTTGGTCTGTCAAGACTGCAAGGTGCCACTCACGTACCCTTCCATCTAGCTGTGAATTCACACACCGACCTCTCAACTAGCTGCACTAATCCGTCTGTATATATACTATTAAATCTTCTTTTCTACCGTCTTTTCTACCGACTTTTCTGTCAAGAAGCCTGATACGCGGTAAAATGTCACGTTGAAAGTCCAACAACAAGAAACACGCAGCGGCTAACATGTGCAGCGTGGGAGCCGACAAGAAGAAGAAGAACGTGGAGAGCCCACCTGCTAGCTGCATCAAAGAGCCTGATACTACAGCTATCACAGAAGCTACTACGAGGGAGAAGATTGACAGCTTAACACAGTCAAGAACCAAGACAGCAGAGAAGAAGGAGGAGAAAGACACCAGAGTCGGAAGCACCGACTCAAAAACAGTCCGATGGGTTGTCAAGCGGATTCCTGTGGAGCTGACAGTTTAAGAAATCCTGAAGCAGCTACGTGTAGAGAATCTTCACATCCGATTCTTGAAGGCGGAGCGACTCCTCACCTACTCCAAGATACCTACAACCTTGGCAGTAGTGACGTCGGAGGGCAGCGAGATGCCGACCACAGTATCATTCAACAAGAGAATGCAGCAACCAGAGAGATTCATACCAAGAATCACGCAATGTTCCAGATGTCAGAAGGCCGGCCACAGTAGAGCTACAGTGTCGCAGTAAGACGGAAATCTGTCGATACTGCGCCGATTACCACGCCTTCAAGGAGTGTCCGCTGGCCAAGCTGGACACGGACTTCCGAGCTCCTAACAACAGAAGAAAGTGCGCCAACTGCCTGGGCAAGCATGGAGCAAGATACTTGGGCTGTCCGTACCTGCAACGACACAGAGACGTCTTGAAGATAGCCATCATCACAAGGACACCATACAACGAAGCAATGCGGAGGTGCGGGACAGCCACGGGCATCTCGCAAGATGAAAGAGCCCAACTACAAAGCCAGATCGACGAGTTAAAGAAACAAGTCAAGGCACTGCTGACGCCTAACCCGACCAGCGACAACGAGAATCTACTGGCGGAAATAAAGGAGATCCAGCAAAACATCAAGCGAGAAGTGGAACAGATGACCGCGCTGAAGCAGGAAAACGAAGAAATGCTACGCAATATAAAAGCGGAGAGAGAGCGGCTAAAAGCTGAAATGAAATCAACTCAAAACAAACCAGCAGAAGCCAGGCAAGAGACCGCAAAAAAGCCTCAAGAAACACAACAAAAAACCGAGCCGGAGACGCAAGACAAAACTAGCAGCCGAACCTCGACGCCCAAAAAATCCAAGGAGAAAGCAACATCCCGCCAGACAGCCGAAGAAAGCCAAGATGAGGAACCGTTCGAAGCCACGGAGTGGTACATAGCAGAAGAAAAAGAACGGGCAAGGCAAGAGTAACTCAGGCACGAGGAATACATGAGGAGACAGGAAGCAAAAGGAAAGAAGATGAAGAACCTCAAGGGGAAACCCATAGAATACCCGGAGATATTCTCTGACTGGCACACCGGCATTGAGTACTATATCGAGGACGGAGAGATCGTCCCATGGCTGACAACAGAGGAAACAATCGAAAAACAGCAACTACTTAAAGACCAAAGTGAAAGCATCGAAAAGCTTCTACGGGCACTACACAGAACAGGAGGCACACAAAAAAAAAAAAAACTAAATATAAAGTCCTTTTGATGACTTCAACCAGACGAGCCAGGAGCCTACACCAACAAAGAAAACCACAAGAACAGACGAGCACAAAGGATAGCCGCCGACCGATCCCCCAGCTGACGTCACAGACACAAACGCTACATAACCAGTCCGAGATAGGACTCACAAGACAAGAATTAGGGTGAATATACCTACAAAAACCACGGACCTCAACAATAACCACAGCTGATGAAGCAGGTTAGCCGAGGCCGAATTTGGAATTTTTGTTTTTGAAAATTGGAATTGGAATTGGAATTTTCTACCGTCACTTTTTATCAGATGCCGGATTATCAGCTCTATGACGAAGATGTGACAATCGCAATTCGTAATCCCGCATACCTCGTTCGAAACACAGCTGCGGGTGATTTTGGAGTAGACCGCCTTGCGTTGGATTCTATACAATGGTATGAGGGACGGCCGTTCAAAAAGTAATGGCAAAATACTGAACGTAAACTTGCCAAGATTTCACAGACAGCCAAAACATGCTGGGGTTAACTGCGACTTTATGTAAGTATATGCAACAAGCTCTTTTATTTTCAACACTCCATTCCCATTGCTTACTTTGTGACAACTGGCAAGATCGAAGGGAAGAGATCAAGGGGAAGACCTAGAAGCAAATACCTGGATGGTTTGGCCACGTGGCATGGTCGAGACAGGAACACGGAGCTGATCCACGACTCTGGTGATCGATTGAGATGGCAGAACATGACCGCCCACGCTTACCGGCATGGCACATGATGGATGGATTCCCATTGCTCCACGTCCTACATATTCTGCCATGGTTATAATAACTGGATGATATCTTGCCCTGTCATCGTGTATGTGAGTCCATTCCCCCTCTATGTATATGGTGTAAGACCGGTATTTTTATACACCAATCGGCACTAGATGTGTAATGTGGTCAGTATTATCATCCCTCCTTTTAACCACATCTTTAATTCAACACATATCACTTGTGTAAGTGTTTTCTCTACCATCCTCATCTATACCTTTCCTCTCTCGAATCTTGCTCTCTCGCTGTCAGCTATGTTCCTATGTAGGAGATCACTAATGTCGCATGTGATCTTCAAATAAACCTTCGCCTGAGTCAATGTATATCTGTAGTTGATTGCGCGGAGGCCAAGTTTGCTCAGCGTGGTTAATTAAGATTGGGGAATCTTTAGCGCAGCCCAGCTCAATTCTCATCCTTTATTTTGGAAGCGCTCCAATCTTTTTCTCACTGCGTTTCCTACAGCGTGAGTACACCAAGTCCGTACTCAGTAACGGACAGGACCAGTTGATGATATCTTACATGTAACAATCTCTTATAAAAACCATACACTAGGGCAAGGCTGAAGGCAAATAAGCAAGATGTAGACAACGATACATGTGAAAAGATAACATCGAGAGATAGACGAACAGCAATCTGACTGAATGTACCATCAGGGAGAGAGACCCACAGTATTGTAGATCCATTGCAGCCAACCTTATTGATTGAATAATCTCTATTCCATATTAACGGCTGTTGTGGTTCTCGGTGCGCTAATTCAACGTCATCCGAGTCATGGCCTCTGGCAATATCAGTGACCCTTGACCTAGATACTTACCCAAGGTTGGTTAAAAATAGTAAAGGACATTTTCCCACGCCATTGGGTGTATTCGGTATATGGTGCTAGCTTTATATTTGAAAGACTAACTATTCTTTTAAAATAAAATTCAAATCGCTGTCCCCTTTTAGAATTTTCAAGCAACACGCTACACCACATTATAATAACCAAGTGTCCCAATTCGGAGATCGTGCATGGCACATGATGATGTTGACAAATCCACGACCCTAGTCATATTTACATAAAACATCATTGTATGGGTTAAAGTTTTTATTGCTGCCTTAAAATTAGCAATATTTTCCAGTGTGATATTTGCAACATAAATGCATTCTAGTGGTAATAGTTCTAGTACAGTAAAAGTAAGCGAATGCTTCCCACGCCTTCAGGTGTGTTGTGTTGTTTGTCCATCAAGAATGATGATGACCATTCATTTCATCCAGTGTTGTTGAAAGTATGGAGCCGTGAGTTCTAAGATGGCTGATAAGGCCTATTTTGGCTCGAAATGTTCTTTGACAATGTGGACAAAGAATGCTTGACGTTTCTGGAGGAGGATTTCCTGCAGTGGTTTTTCTGTCCTGCCTTTTCTTTACAGCTCTTGCAGTCCTGGTTGCCTCACACATGACTGCACCCTTGCGTAATGATGCACGCCACGAATTTAGGTCTTTGGCTGCAGTCTCCCAGGTGTCATGATGACTTCCAAAATCATTCAGAGAGATTTTCAGAGTGTCTTTAAAGCGTTTCCTCTGGCCACCTTGCGAGCGTTTACCACAACACAGTTCGCTGTAAAAGTTCGCTTCAGGTACACTGGGACAAACCCCTACGTAGTTTAGACCAATCGGCACTCGAGTGTAGTTTAGACCAATCGGCACTCGAGTGTAGTTTAGAGCAATCGGCATTCATGTGTAATATAGAGCAATCGGCACTCATATGTAGTTTAGACCAATCGGAACTCGAGTGTAGTTTAGAGCAATCGGCACTCATATGTAGTTTAGACCAATCGGCACTCATATGTAGTTTAGACCAATCGGCACTCATATGTAGTTTAGACCAATCGGAACTCGAGTGTAGTTTAGAGCAATCGGCACCCATATGTAGTTTAGACCAATCGGAACTCGAGTGTAGTTTAGAGCAATCGGCACTCATATGTAGTTTAGACCAATCGGCACTCATATGTAGTTTAGACCAATCGGCACTCATATGTAGTTTAGACCAATCGGCACTCGAGTGTAGTTTAGACCAATCGGAACTCGAGTGTAGTTTAGAGCAATCGGCACTCATATGTAGTTTAGACCAATCGGAACTCGAGTGTAGTTTAGAGCAATCGGCACTCATATGTAGTTTAGACCAATCGGCACTCATATGTAGTTTAGACCAATCGGCACTCATATGTAGTTTAGACCAATCGGAACTCGAGTGTAGTTTAGAGCAATCGGCACTCATATGTAGTTTAGACCAATCGGAACTCGAGTGTAGTTTAGAGCAATCGGCACTCATATGTAGTTTAGACCAATCGGAACTCGAGTGTAGTTTAGAGCAATCGGCACTCGTGTGTAGTTTAGAGCAATCGGCACTCGTGTGTAGTTTAGAGCAATCGGCACTCGAGTGTAGTTTAGAGCAATCGGCACTCGAGTGTAGTTTAGAGCAATCGGCACTCGAGTGTAGTTTAGAGCAATCGGCACTCGTGTGTATTTTAGAGCAATCGGCACTCGAGTGTAGTTTAGACCAATCGGCACTCGAGTGTAGTTTAGACCAATCTACACTCGAGTCAGTTTAGACCAATCGACACTCGGGTCAGTTTATACCAATCGACACTCGAGTCAGTTTAGACCAATCGACACTCGAGTCAGTTTAGACCAATCGACACTCGAGTCAGTTTAGACCAATCGACACACGAAGAGTAAATGGGGTCAGTGTGGTGTCGGTATGTGGCGTTGCCAGGGTCACGTCGGTGGTAATGTTGTCAGTGTCACGTCGGTGTTGATATGGTCGGTATCACGTCGCTGCTGATATCGTCCGTGTCACGTCGGATTTGATGTGGTCGGCGTCACGTCGGTACTGATGCGGTCGACGTCACGTTGGTGTTGGTGCGGTCGGCATCACGTCGCTGGGTAGTGTGGTCAGTGTCACGTCGCTGGACGATATGGTCAATGTCACGCCGGTGAGAGATGTGGTTTGTGTCACGTCGTCGGGTGATGTGGTCAATATCACGCCGGTCACGTCATTATCAGGAAAATGTATGATACAGAGGTCAACGTGACCGCAGGTTTAATGAGCTTGCTCTTAAACTTCCAGTGCACGGACCGCGGTTTGCGGGTTCATGCCTAACGCGAGTCACTTGTACTTCAAAATTGACTTCTCGTTCACAAAGCAATGGCAAACTGCTGAACGTAATATTCTCTAGCAAGTCATCCTGGGATTGGGTTTGCAAAGAATGTGCTACAATTGTACACCCATTTTCGTGAATCCATCAGGCAGCCCATATAAATAAATAAGTATAAAATAGCCATGCCTCGACGGGCATTCGAACATGACGTTTCCAGGCCGGCAGACAAGAATTCTAACCACTGTGCCACTGCGCATCTTTCTGATAATGCGGTTTCTTTGTTTTTTTTTGGGTGGTTTTTTTTTCCGTCTTGTTTTTTGTTTTTTTGTTATTTTTTTTCCCCCGCATATCCTTTACAGGACATCGCTGTCAACATCAGCATGTTTCAGCTGATTGTTGATTTATTGGCAAGATTACGCTCAGTAGTTTGCCACTGCTTTCTGAGCGACCGGCTCCTATACCCCGTACGTTATCGACGCGGAGAGAACCATTACTGATTCTCGCGCACGTCACGTTACTTACGAGAGTATACGGGATTACGGAGAAAGACGTGTTACACCTAGACCAGGGAGACCGGCCTACTATTTTTTGTTATGGAGTAGTTAAAAGCTAATCAATGACAGCAGAGAGAACCTGAACCCTCATTAGATGAAATTGCATGGGCAATAAAGAACCTGAAGAATGGTAAACTACCTGAATGTGATGAGATACCAGCTGAACTAATTAAAGCGGGAGAAGAAGAAAGTATGCATATCTATTACGCATTCTGTAAAAAGATATGGAAATGTGGTATATGACCAAATGTTTGGTAGAAAACTATCTTCATTCAAATACCAAAAATGGGCAACCTGAAATTATGCACCAACTATAGAACTTTTGCCCTGATCAGTCGGGCAAGTAAAATTCTACTAAACATCATGATGGGAAGACTTCGTCGGAACATGAAAGAAGAAATTACTATGATTCAAGCTGGATTTAGACAAGGAAGAGGAACAAGAGATCACATACTCAACATGCGTTTAATAATAGAGAAATGCAGATAATTTAATACAAACCTATTCTCATGCTTTGTGGCTTATTCAAAGGCATTTGACTGTGTACACATCAGAAGAAAAGGAGGGGTTTCCATCACATGTAAAATAAATTTTTTTGTTTTGTTTGTTTGTTGTTTTTTTTATTTGTTTTTTTTTTTTTTGGGGGGGGGAGGGGTGATCCTCTAATGGTTGTTATTTTTCTCATTGATGATGAAGATTCATGTGTTTGTCATATTCAGTTGAGTACCTGACATCATATTGCATGTAATGGAGTTTCCTGAACCCTATTCGTCACAATACAGAGTGTATGTTTAACCAAGGTTTGAGTCGATTTGTTGTGAGTTTTGGTTCATCAGTGGTTGTTCTATATATACTATATATATATATATATAGATATATATATATATATATATATATATCTATATATATCTATATATATATATATATATATTATATATATATATCCATTGGCACCTTGCCGTCTTGACAGACGATAGTTTGTGCTTTAAAAAGGCATAATAACTTTTAACTATGGCGGTAGCGAGTGTGACTGATAAGGCCAATTTGCGCTGTAAATGTCCGTTCACAGTGGGTGCATCTGAACACGTGGTCATTTCCACCATCATGCACCATCTTACGTCTCAAACGCTTGGTGTGTGACTTTTCTGCAATAATTTTCTCCTTTGACTTTATTCCATTTCTGATATTTGCCCTCCATGCAACACGTTCAGCGGCGACTTGCTCCCAATGTGCATTATCAATGCCTGTATCAATCATGTCCCGCTTACACACATCTTTGTATCGTAGTAGAGGCCGACCCTGAGATCTCTTACCCATCTGTAATTCACCAAAAAAGATATCCTTTGGTATTCTACCATCATCCATCCTCCTAAGATGTCCTATCCATCTAAGTCTACGAAGACTGAGCATGGAATAAACTGTCACACAACCTGATCTTTCCAATACTTCAGTATTTGTGATTTTGTCTTGCCACTTAATACCAAGAATTCTTCGCAAACACCGCATATGAAAGCTGTTTAAATTGTTCTCTTGGTGTATATATATATAAAATACAGTTGTCGTGTGACCCTGTTTATGAAACTAATGGAAATCACCAGTGAGGCTGGATTCCTACACATGGACAACTTCCTTTTTTAGAATGAGCAGATTCCTCTGTTGTCTGTGGTAAAATTTCCAGGATCTCTACACCTTCTATAGGAGGCTCTTTCTTCATATAATTAGTGTAGGACTTAAACAATTCTCTGTCTAATTCCTCACTAGGGGACTCAGAGTCATTTCTAGGCTTCCTTATGGAGGCTGATTGGGAAGGAGAACCCACTCCCTCCGGGAAACCCCTAGCAACAGAAATAAAATCACCCACTTATTTATTTTGTAACCTCACAGCTGGCTCTGTGGCGAACGGGTTACAAATGCGATTCTTAATCTCGCATACCGCGTTGGAAACACAGGTGCCTGCGATTTGGAAGCAGGCGGCATTGTGTTGGTTTCCTTACAAAGGTACCAATGTTGGTCGTTTAGAAAGCAATGGCAAACTCATCCATTCATTCATTAGCATGCCATTTGCAGAATCTCGCTCCGATAACAACATTCCGGAAAACTCCTCGATCATAAGCAAGATGTCCCGCGTCCGATACGCCCATCTGGAGATCATCCTCCACATCCTGCACCTATCTTCTCTGTGGCCTTCCTCTTCCTCTCTTCCTATGCATATTCCCCTGCATTATTGTTCTCTCTAAACTTTCGTGACGTTTCAAGTGACCAAAATATTTCAATTTTCTTTGTTTTATCGTCTTTATTAGCCAACCTTCGTCAATATTCAGATTTTGAAGTATGGAAGCATTTTTTTCCTTTCTTTATCCAAGATATTCTTATAACTTTTCTATAACATTTATATTCAGAGGCATTTATGCGCTATTCAGCTTTTTCAGTAAGTGTTCAGGTCTCACAGGCGTATGTTGCAATGGGAAAGATGTTTTGTTTTACGTTGCATATCACTTGCACAGCGTTACAGTCAACACAATTATTTTTCAGCTGCTGTTGGTGTACTATAATATAGGTAAATTTACGTTCAATAGTTTGGCATTGCTTTCTGAACGACCGGCTCCCATACCAACACGTCATAAAACAACGCGACACGGTGGGAAAGATGCATGCTCTTAAAAATCTATTTTTTTTAATTCTATCTGTCCCTCTCCATAATTTATTCAGTTGTTTTAGTCTTTGAACGAGCAATACATATTCGTATTTTAACTTCTGTCATTGTCACCATTGTTGGTAATCAATGACCCAAGATATTCGAAATTTTTCACTACCTCCAATTTTTCCTCATTAACATATATTTCTTTCTCCATAGTAGTATTATATTTTTGCATTATCTTTGTTTTTGCTATGTTAAGATATAAGTTGTGATTTTCACTATTCAATCAGGTGTTTAGGTTTTCTATACTATTCTGTGTTGTGGATAGCAATACTGTATCAACAGCATATCTCTGGTATGTCATGTACCACCGATATTTAGGGCCCTGTTTATATCATCTCTGACATTTCCCATTATATTTTCGATTTACAGATTACAAAAATAGGGGGACAGCACACAGCCCTGGCGGACTCCTTGCTTGATGGCAAACTACTGAACGTAAACTTGCCCATAAATCACAAACAGCCGAACAATGCTGGAGTTTACTGCTACGTCCTGTAAAAGTTATGCAACTAACGTTTTTCAAAAGTAATGGAGATATTGTAGTTGTATGTGAATATTTATCTCTGCGAACCATCATTCAGTCTGAAACTGAGAAACCATATCTCTGCCTGGTAGACTATGTCTGGCTGTCTGTTCAGTCTGTCTGTTCAGTCTGTCTGTTCACATGTGCACAAGGAATACCTGACCCCCGACATCAGTCGCTTTGACTGACTTTTCAACTGTCTCGTGTTCTTACTTGAAACAGAATTGCAGACTTTTCTTTAAAAGGGTAAGAAGTTCAGTAACGGCTGCAGCAGAATATAAAAATATAAAATTACAATAATTTGGTATGTGTGAATCTGAAGCAAAATATAACAATATAAAATTACAATAATTTGGTATGTGTGAATCTTGCGAGATAGTGAGAGATAATTTCATGTAATTTCTTGTAAATATTTCCTGTTGTCACACATGTTCTATTGTGTTTTCTTTTTTTTTTTTTCTTCTTTTTTTTTTCAAGTAATATAGCTAAAATTATGATGATTGTCTCATTCTGATGTTTATGTAGGTTGTCTTTGCGACCTCAAAATGTCCAGATTGCTCATTCTGGCTGTGCAGTTAATGTTTAGCATTTTCCTATATAACCACATCTTCTTGGGTTCTATGAATTTTTCCCACCTGTTTACTTATTGTCCAGGATTCGCAGTCATATGTTAAAAGTGGTTCTATGTAATATGCAAGAAGAATTCTTTGTCTAACTTTCTATATATATATATACACCTAGTCGTCGACTTACGACCACGATCGGTTCCGACAGACCGGTCGTAACACGATTTGGTCGTAAGTTGAGTACGCTATGTGTACAGTATGTGAAGTGGTGTTATAAAAATATTTGAAGTTAAATTATATCATAAATTTCTTTTATTATTGTTATAAATCATAATTTTCGATGTTCATTTTGTGCTATTTGTATCATCTCTACACTATTTTGTTTCTTATTTTTACATCGTCAGGTTTAAGAAAAACACTGCATTAACTGTACATGTACAACTGGTTTAATATTTGCAAAACATACAAAATACAGGTGTGGAAAATACTATAGGAAACATTATTATTATATGGTCTACCATCTCTAGTTCGGCGTCGTCAATAAAGATTGATGGTACCCCATGTGCACCTTGTGACATAATCTGTGTCTTCTTTTTGCTAATTGTTAAACCAAATTCTGAACAAGCATTGGAGAATGCAGATAGTAGACATTGTAATTCTTCCTCAGAGTAGGTCGTAACTGCAGCATCATCTGCAAAAGGTTATCCATCTAAGTCTACGAAGACTGAGCATGGAATAAACCGTCACACAACCTTATCTTTGCAGACAACGCCGTTCGACTGATAAATGAGGCAGAAATAAATCTTGAAATATTGAGCACAACCCACTACTGGCAACGCTGATCGCACTCTGGTATGAACCTAAGGCATTGACATTCCACGTTAATGTAAATGTGACATGTTGGGAGTTGGAAGCAGTACCCACTCTGACTTACCCCACAATGAAGTACAGCTATGAGGATGGGACTGATTTCATTTGGAGGGGATGGGTTCTTGGAAGCCAAAGTAACCCATAATAGCTCTGGAAATCTAGGGGTTTTCCCAGGAAAGTTAATTTCTTCCCTCCAAAATCTTCCTTCCCGAAAAGAGAAACTTAATTAGCTCGAGAGTCCCCCACCTATGATCATTTTCCCCTTTTAGGTGAAATGGTCACAGGAATTAATAAAATGTAAAGTTCCCTTTTCTGAGTAACCTGGAACCTGGGAGATTACAATAGGACAGAATTTAGCTGTCTATTAGAGTTTACCCAGTCACCTGTAGTTCCAGATACTACCCTTATGTGGAGTAGTTACATTAACTAAACACATAGATAATAATGAAAAGTTTTGTCACACCACAATGGACTGACAGAAAAATGCAGGAACAGTTAATTTTGGTTTATTAATCAAAATAAAAAACCTGTGGAAGTAACCAGTGATGCATTATGACATATATGAAATACATCAAGACATTGAGATAATGTTCATATTCAACATTAGAAATAAGAACTCTCATGTTCAGAGATGACTTCAGTCATTTGGCCACTAAGCCCTCCCATCAGTTAGCCTGCTCTTGTTTCTGTAATAAATACCCCAGATGGTACTGGAACATTTCTCAAGGATTTGTAAAACAAATAGTCTAAACAGTCTCTACACACTGTATGAATCAGAGGAGTCCATGACTACTCTCTGTTCCTGAAAAGTTATTGATGGTTCTCACAAGTAAAAAGAAAAGTTTCACTGAGTAAAATCAAAGTATAGCAGTGATGAAATGCTGCCAAACTTCTGCCATATTTGTAAGTAATTTGCATTGAGGTATAAACTTGATCCTAATGATCTTAGAACTGTTTCTACACTTCACCAGATCAATCATGAAACACAGATCCGGTTTGGGCACAGTTCAGTGGGGACTCATTTAATATTCTTGGTCCTGGCCACATATTCCTGTTGCACCTTTATATAACAGATCTGCTCTAGGTTGACAGCCATTGTACATTATTGGGCAATGTTCTGCACCTCTGGATCATGACAATCTGCGAACACCGTCATCCTCACCTGAGGTGGATAAACATGGTGAACACATTTATATCTAGCCACAGGATGATAATTCTCCAGTGGACAAGAATGAAAAGGGTTTACAGACATGAGGTACAGAAGGTAGCAGATTCAGGAAGTACCTACAAGTTAAGAGCTACAGTGGGTCTCCTTGTACATGGCATTAGACATCAGCAATTATATTGGGCAAGCTTTCTTTTACTGCACTTGTACATAGTGGCCTGTTGGCTGATGTTCTCACAGAGGACACAGACACAGTGACGGACAAGGCTAGAAAAGAATGATGGAGAGTAAATGATGAGATGTACCCAGCATATCTGATCCCTACACAGTAATGAAACAGAATAGGATGATTGTTCCTCTCATACATATTAACTCATGTTACCAATCAGTGCTGCCACCATTGTTTTAGTCTGCCTGGATACTTTCCTGTTTATACCCTCTCACCTCTTCTGTCATTTCCTTTACTTACTTCTTCTGACACTGGGGTGATATTTCCCCTTGACAGTTTAGAAGTGCTTATGCATGAAAGCATATTATGTCCTTTACTTACTTGGTCAAACAGGGTGATGGGTTCAGTAAACTACATTCCACATGTTGCATCAAAGTAATAATGTAAAGAAACATACATTAAATATTTCACTCTAAAGTTAATATAAGTAACATATAATTGGTATGAATGTGGAGGTCTATGTGAAATGTTCCTTATGAGGATTTACACTGCCTCTCATTCAATAACACATATATATATACAGAGTGAAAGAAAGATGAGACACCACATTGTACTCATTCTCTCAATCTAACACCATTCTTCTTTTATTCGTTTACTTGAGTGCCGGTGTTGGTCTGTTAGCTGGACTGTGGTTCGTCAGAGTGCTAAATGCTTGTTCGAATAAATCACAGCAGTATAAATGCTGGACCAGTCATGGATGCTAAACAGTTACACTCACAATTCTGTCTTCACGCCACGAACATATAAGATAAGAGGTAGAGTCTTTCATTCCTCCTTCTCCCATTCGCGTGTGTTGGCGGTTCGCTGTGGATTGCAACTAAGGCGACACCTAGCACCAGATCATAGTTTATCTTGTACTAAACCTGCTCTGAACGCAGTCAGCAAGCCAGTGGGATTTAGACTCAAGAATAGGAAACAGTCTGGGCATAATTGAGCCTCTTTTCACAGCTTCAGACATAGTGATTGTACAGCAACTCTTCTGGAAACGAAAGATAGAGGGCGTCAGATATCTACATCAGCGCTGGCAGAGAGTAGCCATCTTGGGACTGGTTGAAAGTTGGTTTCTATCTTCCAATAGAAGAATAAATATATATATTCGTGCCGGAACTTAAACACACACACACTCTCATACTTAAAGCTTTACCTGACTCAGAAATAAACAAACTCAGGCATAATTTCGTCTGAAGCTTTCCTTCTGAATCAGGATGAGGGACTTACAGAGACCTAAAACACATCTAGATGCTTGGCCGGTCGCTCTGCAAGTGCCGAAATTTAGCGTCGCTGGACCCAGAATAATTCGCGGGCGACGCGATTATTCTAGGTTAACCAATGGACAGAACGGGCTTAGACCACATGATCTGTCCATCATTGGGTGTCACAGCTATTAATACTGTTGACGCCGCATTCCTAGCGTCCCAATTCTCTCTAGTGCAAACCTTTAGTGAGAAGTGTGTTTTGAAATTGTGATGTGCAGCAGTGAACAAGACGGAGTGCGCATCATGCGACAGAGCCCCCCTCCAGATTGATCTCTGTGGAGAACTATCGTCTCAGTCGTTCACAGCTGACACGGTTCCTTTTGTGATCCCTCTTGTTGGTTTTCCACTTCATCCGAAGTTGATGGTTCATCAGGAACTGGACAACGACTCAAGAAGTCGGCGCCTACGTTCATTTTCCCAGGAACGTATTCGATTTGGAATGAGTATGGTTGCAACAGCAGCGACCATCGCATGAGTCTTGCGTTCAGATTCCGTGACGATGCCAGAAACATCAAGGGTTGGTGATCACATTGCACTGTAAAATGTTTACCATACAGGTATGCCTGAAACTTTTCCACAGCCCAGATTAGACCAAGGCACTCACGCTCGATCACCGAGTAGTTCCGTTCAGAAGCATTCAGTTTCCTGCTTGCATAAGCTACAGGGAATAGCTCTGAGTGATCATCTCCTTTCCTCTGGAGTAAGGTGGCCCCTATTCCAATATTACTCGCATCTGTGCGGAGCACGAATGAGCGGTCGAGGTTGGGTAGATGTAGGATCGGTTTGGCTGTTAAAGCTTGTTTGAGAGCTGTAAAAGCCTTCTCACAATCAGCTGACCATATGACTTTCTCTGGATTCCCCTTTTTGGTAAGATCCGTTAAGGGTGCAGCCAGTGTGTTGAAGTCTTTGATGTATCTTTGATAGAATCCACATAAGGAGACGAATGATCGAACATCCTTTTTGGTCCTTGGACGAGGTGCTCTCTGAAGTTTCTCCACATTTCCTTCTTGAGGTGTTATGAAGCCTTGAGATACCTTATGGCCTAGGAAGTCCAATTGTTGAAATCCTATTTGACACTTCTTGGGTCTTGCTGTCAAACCTGTTTCCTTAAGTCGCTTGAACAAGAGATGCAATGTTTCGACATGCTCCTCAAATGTTTCGGTAGCAACTAAAATATCATCCATGAAGTGGCTGATGGCCGGATGATGTAATGGGTCAAGTAATCTTCTCATCATGCGTGTAAATACACTTGGAGCGTTACTTAATCCAAATGGAAGAACATTGAACTCGTAGTGTCCTCCAGGAGTACTGAAAGCTAACCACGGTCTGACTTCCCGTTTCACAGGAATTTGGTAATATCCCTTACTGAGATCAATCCTGGTGAAGTATTGTGCTGTGTTGAGACGAGTGAACAGCTGATTCTGGTCAGGTAGAGGTTCTGCCTGGAATTCAGTAATCGCGTTGAGCTGTCGATAATCGATGCACATTCTGTGTTCACCATTAGGTTTTCTCAACAACACCACACTAGCACTGTATGGAGATTCAGATTGTGATATAATTCCTGATGAGAGCATCTGCTGTATCTCTTCCTGCAAAGTATTTTGCTTGGCATAAGGAACTGGGTACGTCTTGACTCGCACAGGTGTATCATCTGTTAGCTTCATATCAAATTCCACTAAATCAGTAAGACCTGGTTTGTCGGTAAGTATTTCTGCATATATTGCCATAAGATCTCGAATTTGCTTCTGTTGATCTGGAGATAGGTTGGGATTGATATCCACATCCTGAAATGTCTCTTTGGCTTGCAGTGTACATTCTGTTCCCATGGTAATTCCTTGTTCTACTTCAGTAGCAACAGCCATAGCCATCAGGTGTGCAGTTTCGGAGGTTGCGGACCTTTCATTCCATTTCTTCAAAAGGTTTATGTGAAACACTTTCAACTTGCCTTTGACAGAAATTTTGTAGTGAGTACGAGATATTTTCTCTGTCACCTCAAATGGTCCTTTCCATCCAATTTGCAACTTGTTCTGACTGGTTGGAAGTAGTAGCAGCACCTTTTCACCCACTGTCAGCTCTCTATCTTTTGCCTTCTTGTTGAAATTGCGAGTCATTCTTCGTCGAGCTTGACGCAGATTCACATTCGCTTGTCTCCAACCATGTTGTAGACGTTTCTTCAACTCAGCAACATAAACAGATGCAGTAACAACTGTATCATCTGCATGATCATCAGTCCATGTTCTCAGTAATACTTCCAAGGGTCCCTTGATTGGCCTCCCAAACAACAGTGTTGCGGGCGCAATCCCAGTAGAGTGATGAGGCACTTCCCGGTATGCGAATAATGCAGCAGGAATATATGTGTCCCAATCCTCTGGTTTTTCATGAGCTAACTTTCTCAGAATACTGATGAGGGTACCGTTCCACCGTTCTACACTCCCGTTCGTTTGAGGCAAATGGGGAGATGAATAGATATGGCGAGCATGAAATAGCCGAAAGACTTCTTCCATGAGTTTACTGCGAAACTGTGATGCATTGTCGGTTAGGATTTTGAGGGGAAATCCAATCCGAGTAAATATCTCAAGTAAGGCTTCAGCAATGTGCTTGGAGTCACTTGATGGCATTGGAATACTTTCTGCCCACATTGAACAGACGTCCACCAATGTTAATATGTATCGATTCTTCCTCCGCGTCCTGGGGAGTGGTCCGATAATGTCTACGGCAACTCTCTCGAAAGGAGATCCGGTTAGGGGCATCTCACCAAGCGGGACAGGGGGTGTCCTATGTCTTGGGGTCACTCTTTGGCATTCAGGGCATGACTTGACATATCTGGTGATGTCAGAATTCATTCCGGGCCAAAAATAGTGCATGGAAATTCTTTGCATAGTAGCATTTATTCCCATATGCCCACTGAAAGATAAGTTGTGGCCCATATCCAATAGTTGAGCACGATACGTAGACGGGACAATTAATTGAGAATATTCTTGTCCACTTTTACCTGCCTTGCGATATAGAAGTCCACCCTTCATATACATGTCGCCTCTACGTGGAGGTGAATGTGCTTTAGGCAGTTTGTTGAAGCATGGCAACAAGGTGCTGTCAGCACTCTGTGCTTTCTTCAGATCCTCTGGTCGAGGGTTGGTCGGAGTCGACGATGCTGGAGTCTTTTCTGTCTGAGAATTAGTCGTCAAAGCAGCGACTATCACAGGCTGTATAGGTTCTCCTAGAAAGACGTAACGACAACCGAGGAGGACTGGGTACACGGGATTTTCCATCACCGCTGCCTTGATTGTTCCAGTAACATAACGCGAAGCTATATGTACTCGAGCCACAGGTAGTGACATCTTGGCTGAACTTTTCAAGGGTCCCTGTATCATCACCATTTCCTCAGTCAACTGTTCTGGCTGAACTAAGGATGTTGCTACGACGCAGTCATAATTTAGACCTGTATCATATAAGCAAATGGCGGGGTATCCATTTAGCAAGATGGATTCCACTACCGGAATTTTGGAGTGGGTGTCTTCATGAGTTGTCACACTGGACGTTTCACTAGTGCTCACCTTACGTTCCTTCCGGCGAGTCAGACATGCAACTGTGTGAGGGGTAGGAGGTTTCTTCCGACAATCTTTAGTATGATGTCCTACCTTCCTGCAATTGGTACAGTAGTCCTTCCCACTCTTCTTGGCCGCCTGAATATAAGTTAGACTGGTGTTCGCAGATTTCTTCAACTTCTTATTTGGGTTGGTGTGTTCATTTTCTTTGGTCTTGAGTGATTTGTCTGGAGGAGAAGCTTTGGTCATCCGACTCTTACTTCCCACCTCCTTTTGAGATTTCTCCCATCTCTCTGCCAAAAGAATAATTTCCTCAAGTCTATCAGCTCCATTCTGTGTTAAGAACGCCCGAAGTTCTGATGACATTTTATCCCTTAATTGGTCAATCAATATCATCTCTCGGAGTCCTTCAAATGTTTCTTCAAACTTTCCCATCTCTGCCCATTTGTGCAGGTAGGATTTTAATCTTTCAACCCATTGGCCGTAACTTTCCCCAGGCTCCTTCTTAGCTGATCTGAATTTCCTTTTATAGTTATCAGAATCGACTTCGAAGCGAGTTAGTAAAGCTCTTTTGAGAACACCGTAATCCTGTCGTTCCTCAGGACTAAGTCTAGAGAAAATTTCAAAAGCAGTAGTTCTCAGGCCCTGGGATAGTTTCACCGACCATTTAGATTCATCAAGCCCACATGTAGAACACATAAGTTCGAACCTGGAAAGATAGTGATCAATTCCTTCAGCGTTCTCATTATATGGTTCCAAAGGAAATGCCATCGCTCCAGTGTGATGGTAGTTTTCCTCTGTCTGTATATCTGTAGTTGGCCTGCGTGTGGAAATGGAGGGGGTGGTAGGAACACCACTCTCCAGTCTCCTCCTCTCCAACTCATTATCCATGCGCCTAATCTCCAACTGATGTTGTCTTTCCCTTTCTCTATTATCCATCTCAGCCTGCAGCTTCCTATCCTCCAACTCTAAAGCTATCCGGCTTTCTCTCTCTTTCTGAATCATTTCAGCCTCTCTGTCTTTTTCCTTCTGAATTATTTCAGCCTCTCTGTCTTTTTCCTTCTGGGTTATCTCAGCCTGTAAACGCTCATGTCTATCGAATTCGTCAGAGACGTACTTCGCGAGCTCAGGACCCTTTAACCCACATGATTTGCCTACATCAACATACTGTTTCCGTAGTAAAGCTGTTTCCGCCATGCTAAATTTTAGATCTTTCCCAAATATTTGAAAAAAATACTAAGTGTCGCCTCTGTCTGATTCAGATAGGAAAACCCCTGTATCTGAAACGGTACAAAGCATGCAATGGCGAAATACAAACAACAAATCAAACAACGTAATGTTGCAGGAAAATCTAGAGCGAAATCTGGAGTTTTCGACTATTGAGAGAAAAACACCAAACACCCGAAGTCAACCTCACTAGACAATAAAGATTCTGATTTACCCCACTGATCTACACCTGGTAACATAAGACCTAAAGTGATCTCTAATCAGTGGTTCTGAATCTTGAATTACACAAAGTCCACCTAGTGGCCTTGCAAATGCGGTCCTTAAAATTGTAAATAAAGTTCCGCAAAAAATGTAGAGTTCTGTTTCACTTCAAAAACCTGAAAGAAAATATTCACATATTTCAAGCAATTGTGGTGTGAACAAAATTAACCCACTATGTGGTACCAACAATAAATGTTGTATGGTTACGAGAAAGCACGAGTTCTACCCCGAGACGAGCCTAACAGTAAATGTGACATGTTGGGAGTTGGAAGCAGTACCCACTCTGACTTACCCCACAATGAAGTACAGCTATGAGGATGGGACTGATTTCATTTGGAGGGGATGGGTTCTTGGAAGCCAAAGTAACCCATAATAGCTCTGGAAATCTAGGGGTTTTCCCAGGAAAGTTAATTTCTTCCCTCCAAAATCTTCCTTCCCGAAAAGAGAAACTTAATTAGCTCGAGAGTCCCCCACCTATGATCATTTTCCCCTTTTAGGTGAAATGGTCACAGGAATTAATAAAATGTAAAGTTCCCTTTTCTGAGTAACCTGGAACCTGGGAGATTACAATAGGACAGAATTTAGCTGTCTGTTAGAGTTTACCCAGTCACCTGTAGTTCCAGATACTACCCTTATGTGGAGTAGTTACATTAACTAAACACATAGATAATAATGAAAAGTTTTGTCACACCACAATGGACTGACAGAAAAATGCAGGAACAGTTAATTTTGGTTTATTAATCAAAATAAAAAACCTGTGGAAGTAACCAGTGATGCATTATGACATATATGAAATACATCAAGACATTGAGATAATGTTCATATTCAATATTAGAAATAAGAACTCTCATGTTCAGAGATGACTTCAGTCATTTGGCCACTAAGCCCTCCCATCAGTTAGCCTGCTCTTGTTTCTGTAATAAATACCCCAGATGGTACTGGAACATTTCTCAAGGATTTGTAAAACAAATAGTCTAAACAGTCTCTACACACTGTATGAATCAGAGGAGTCCATGACTACTCTCTGTTCCTGAAAAGTTATTGATGGTTCTCACAAGTAAAAAGAAAAGTTTCACTGAGTAAAATCAAAGTATAGCAGTGATGAAATGCTGCCAAACTTCTGCCATATTTGTAAGTAATTTGCATTGAGGTATAAACTTGATCCTAATGATCTTAGAACTGTTTCTACACTTCACCAGATCAATCATGAAACACAGATCCGGTTTGGGCACAGTTCAGTGGGGACTCATTTAATATTCTTGGTCCTGGCCACATATTCCTGTTGCACCTTTATATAACAGATCTGCTCTAGGTTGACAGCCATTGTACATTATTGGGCAATGTTCTGCACCTCTGGATCATGACAATCTGCGAACACCGTCATCATCACCTGAGGTGGATAAACATGGTGAACACATTTATATCTAGCCACAGGATGATAATTCTCCAGTGGACAAGAATGAAAAGGGTTTACAGACATGAGGTACAGAAGGTAGCAGATTCAGGAAGTACCTACAAGTTAAGAGCTACAGTGGGTCTCCTTGTACAGGCATTAGACATCAGCAATTATATTGGGCAAGCTTTCTTTTACTGCACTTGTACATAGTGGCCTGTTGGCTGATGTTCTCACAGAGGACACAGACACAGTGACGGACAAGGCTAGAAAAGAATGATGGAGAGTAAATGATGAGATGTACCCAGCATATCTGATCCCTACACAGTAATGAAACAGAATAGGATGATTGTTCCTCTCATACATATTAACTCATGTTACCAATCAGTGCTGCCACCATTGTTTTAGTCTGCCTGGATACTTTCCTGTTTATACCCTCTCACCTCTTCTGTCATTTCCTTTACTTACTTCTTCTGACACTGGGGTGATATTTCCCCTTGACAGTTTAGAAGTGCTTATGCATGAAAGCATATTATGTCCTTTACTTACTTGGTCAAACAGGGTGATGGGTTCAGTAAATTACATTCCACATGTTGCATCAAAGTAATAATGTAAAGAAACATACATTAAATATTTCACTCTAAAGTTAATATAAGTAACATATAATTGGTATGAATGAGGAGGTCTATGTGAAATGTTCCTTATGAGGATTTACACTGCCTCTCATTCAATAACACACATATATATATACAGAGTGAAAGAAAGATGAGACACCACATTGTACTCATTCTCTCAATCTAACACCATTCTTCTTTTATTCGTTTACTTGAGTGCCGGTGTTGGTCTGTTAGCTGGACTGTGGTTCGTCAGAGTGCTACATGCTTGTTAGAATAAATCACAGCAGTATAAATGCTGGACCAGTCATGGATGCTAAACAGTTACACACACATTCTGTCTTCACGCCACGAACATATAAGATAAGAGGTAGAGTCTTTCATTCCTCCTTCTCCCATTCGCGTGTGTTGGCGGTTCGCTGTGGATTGCAACTAAGGCGACACCTAGCACCAGATCATAGTTTATCTTGTACTAAACCTGCTCTGAACGCAGTCAGCAAGCCAGTGGGATTTAGACTCAAGAATAGGAAACAGTCTGGGCATAATTGAGCCTCTTTTCACAGCTTCAGACATAGTGATTGTACAGCAACTCTTCTGGAAACGAAAGATAGAGGGCGTCAGATATCTACATCAGCGCTGGCAGAGAGTAGCCATCTTGGGACTGGTTGAAAGTTGGTTTCTATCTTCCAATAGAAGAATAAATATATATATTCGTGCCGGAACTTAAACACACACACACTCTCATACTTAAAGCTTTACCTGACTCAGAAATAAACAAACTCAGGCATAATTTCGTCTGAAGCTTTCCTTCTGAATCAGGATGAGGGACTTACAGAGACCTAAAACACATCTAGATGCTTGGCCGGTCGCTCTGCAAGTGCCGAAATTTAGCGTCGCTGGACCCAAAATAATTCGCGGGCGACGCGATTATTCTAGGTTAACCAATGGACAGAACGGGCTTAGACCACATGATCTGTCCATCATTGGGTGTCACAGCTATTAATACTCTTGACGCCGCATTCCTAGCGTCCCAATTCTCTCTAGTGCAAACCTTTAGTGAGAAGTGTGTTTTGAAATTGTGATGTGCAGCAGTGAACAAGACGGAGTGCGCATCATGCGACAATGTGGAAGCACTAGACTCGAGTTAATAATATGGCTAGTGATTGTGGTCGTAAAGTCGAATGGTCGTAAGTTGCATAGGTCGTAAGTCGACGACTAGCTGTGTGTGTGTGTGTGTGTGTGTGTGTGTGTGTGTCTGTGTGTGTCTGTGTGTGTCTGTGTGTCTGTGTGTGTGTCTGTATATATATGTATATATATATATATATATATATATATATATATATATATATATATAATATATATATATATATATATCACATATATCATAGCATATCAAATCATATCACATATATCATATCATATCATTGTCAGAATCTCGAATGTCTCCAACCGAGATGCAGGAACATCGTTACGCCCGCCAGGCGAATAGTCCCCAACCGGGATGCAGTAACATCGTTACGCCCGCCAGGCGAGTACTAGTTACCTGCCCGCGAGTTGCTGGCTGACGTGATAGCCAGCGGTCAGGCAAGGACAAAGCAAGACGCACGCAGTCCTCGTGAAGCCAATCCACAGAGGGAAAGCGCTGTGCGAGAAACAGACAGACCGCTTGGGTACTCGGACAGGACAGGACGTGTGGGTAGAGAAAGGCTTTGTGTAGTTCTGTGCCCGAAAGTCGAATGCTTGTATATCTTGTGAGATAGACTGTAAAGCTGTTGGTTGTCTGTAAGTGTATTAATGTATTGCATATGTATTGTAATGATCATCACATGCCAAACTAGATCGTATTGCATGTGACTTGTAAATAAATCCATTGAACTTAGTGTCGTTGTGTGTCAAGTCCAATCATGTTGTACTTGTACTTGTCTCACATGTGTTAGGTATAACGAGCCAGGTTTAGGACCCTGACAATCATATCATATCATATCATAATCTATCATCTCCGTGCGAAGGATGCAGTTCGTGTCACGCATACCGCGTTCGAAACACCGCTGTGAGAGATTTAGCAGCAGACCTCATTGTGTTGGGTGTTTTATAAAATGCTATGGGTGCCAGTCTCTCAGAAAGCAATGGCAAACTACTGAAATTAAACTTGCCAAGAGATAACAAACAACCAAAAAATTATCGAGTTGACTGCGACGTCCTGTAAAGGATATGCAACTAACTAACATCATCATCAGGTGCCATGCCAGCTGACGATGGCGATCATGCCCCTCCATAAATTCCGATATCCGACAGCATGGATCAGTTCGTAAATTGATGAACGCAGTATGTGTGATCACGAACTGTATCCGTAACGCCTTCGCCACGGAGCCAGCGGTTATGCTAGATTATATATATATATATATATATATATATATATATATATATATATATATATATATATAGTGTGTGTGTGTGTGTGTGTGTGTGTGTGTGTGTGTGTGTGTGTGTGTCATTGGCACCTTGCCGTCTTGACAGACGATAGTCTGTTACATTGTGCTTCAAAAAGGCATAATAACTACCCATGACGGTAGTGAATGTGACTGTTAAGACCAATTCGCGCTGTAAATGTTCGTTCACAATGGATGCATGTGAACACATGGTCATTTTCACCATCATGCACCGTCTTACGTCTCACACGCTCGGTGTGTGACTTATCTGTAATAATTTTCTCCTTTGTCTTTGTTCCATTTCTGATATTTGCAACACGTTCAGCGGCGACCTTCTCCCAATGCACATTATCAATGCCTGTATCAATCATGTCCCGCTTACACACATCTTTGTATCGCAGTAGAGGCCGACCCTGAGATCTCTTACCCACCTGTATTTCACCAAAAATTATGTCCTTTGGTTTTCTACCATCATCCATCCTCCTAACGTGTCCTATCCATCTAAGTCTACGAAGACTGAGCATGGAATATACCGTTACACAACCTGATTTTTCCAATACTTTAGTATTTGTGATTTTGTCTTGCCACTTAGTACCAAGTATTCTTCGCCGACATCGCATATGAAAGCTGTTTAAACGTTTCTCTTGGTGTGAGTAAGATGTCCAGGCTTCACTGCCATAAATAAGAGTACTAACGACACAGACCTGATAGACAAGGACTTTTGTTTTGGCAGTAAGCTTCCTGTTCTTCCAGACTCTTTTTCTTGACCTGTTCGTTGTTGTTGCTGCCTTACCAATTCTGATGTTGATTTCCTGATCTAGGGATAATTTGCTATTTACCTCTGATCCAAGATATGTAAAATGGTCTATTATCTCAAGTTCGGCGTCGTCAATAAAGACTGATGGTACCCCATGTGCACCTGGTCACATAATCTGTGTCTCTTCCTTTTCTTAATTGTTAAACCAAATTCAGAATACGCATTGAATATATACATCAATGATGCTCAAATGGGACTACGCGCTTCCAACATTAGCAAGGCGAATCCCTTCATCTTTTGTCGATGACTTTGACCTTCCATGATGATTACACTCAGCATACTTGTCTATGTCCCAGTGTAAGCCAAAAGACCACCATTCTCTGTAGAAAACATGTGCCAAACATATAGCCATACTTACAGAAAATAAGGGGGAGGAGAAGGAAAGAGCGATAGAAACAGAGAAAGAGAGAGAGGGTGTGAGACAGAGAGAAAGAGAGAGAGAGAGAGAGAATGTGAAGAAAGGTGAAGGAATTATTACAAAGGGGCGGGCTAGCCAAATCTACCCGGTTGGTTTTTAACACTCCATCGTTTGGATGGGACTCTTCTTCGTGCATCATCCAATGTAAGCCTTCACCTCGTATTCTGACAAAATAGGTCTCCTTCACTCCTACGTTGTGCAGGTGAACCAATCTCGTGTTCTCAAGGCCTGTCGCCGAGAATATCTGGGTGGCTATCATCAAGAATGACACCTTCACCTAGTCTTGGCATTGTCTCTCTCCTCCAGAATATATGGCTGTGTAACATCACATCATATTAATAACGTAACATCACATCGTATTGATATATGTATAGAGAACACACATTCACAAGTACTTCATATATCAATACATACATAAAGAAACTCACTCTCCCTTTAACATAGATATAAGGAGATTATGAATGACAGGTCAGGAAAGTATCATCCATAAAATAATATAAGGGATAATTCCGAAAAGTATTATGGTAGTTTTTCCCTAATCCTAATCCACACATGAAGATTCAGAGTGAATAGAGAATGGTAACTTACAAAGTGCACGAACTGAATCAGAAAGATATCATTATATATTCTTTTTAAGAGAAAGGATCACTTATATCTTCTGGGTAATTCTCTAAATCTATTCCTACTTCCATTATCACTAAGAAGCTGTGCTATAAATTCAGATCCTTCTATTCTATTAATCTAAGTTTACTCGTTATGATCTCGAACATATCTATTTCCTCAGGACTACAAATTATCTATACCAAGTTTTCCCAGGAAAAACACATCCTGTGACTGGAAAGAATCACGGCCACTGCAGCAAATATTGTAAATGTCTGAAGGTTCCATCTTTCATCTAATCAACATAAATTATGTTAATCTGAATCACTCTTCCCGCACCAATAAAATTGCTGGTGAGTTGGATTTCCTCTGGCGAACAATGAAGTCATTCTGGTGCAGGTAGGTGTCGATGTTTCAGGAATCGCAAGGGTGGCGGGGGGGGGGGGGGGGGGGGGGGGTTAGTAAATTGGGAGTAGCCAGCGCCAGTCCTTTGCAGGTGTTTCGTATGTGTCGATTTCAAAACGTGAAGGCAAATGCTCTTTTTAGCCGTTGATTTGTTACGTTAAGAAATTTAAGGAACAGCTCCCTATAATATCATTCCACGTTACAACGCTTGTATTCTGTATTCTGAATGCTGCTGCGCGGCGTAGACATGAGAAATTTCACAAACATATAGCATTATTTATATAAACAAGAAGAAGACAAACAGTTTTCCTTAGACATGAAATGAAAAGAGAGGCATTGAAAATCATCGTGACGACAGGAAATATCAGGTTGGGGGTGGGGGAGGCATACCGAGAGACATGATGCTGCATGGACTGAGACGGTGGCATGGATGAATGCCATCAATATAATTGATTCAGAACATCAAACCTACACCAGCTGGCCAGGCACTTGCTGATGATATGACTAGGCACTTTTAATACGAGAAGAACGAAAAGAGCCCGAAAGGGGAGCATAGACATGGAACACTTAGCAAGGAAATAATGTTTAAGAAATCAATATGCAGTGTATATTGTGAAATATTTTATTACATGTAATAATTGTCTACAGCATAATACCTCGAAAATTCTAGTCCTTTACTTGGGGACGTAATTACAAGTACCTCAGAAGTCAGAATGGGTTCGAGGGACTCTGATAATATGGAGAGTTAATCCACACGCAAATATTAGTCCGGTGCACTAGAAGTAGTAGCACGGTATTGACTACGCTTGAGTTCAAAGTGAGCGAACGCACGCACACGCACACACACACGCGCGCGCGCTCACACACACACACACACACACACACAATATCTAGAAAATTAGAACGTTCAAGTCAAAAGTCGTAGTCGTTTAGAATGAACAGTAATGGAGGGTATGGTTTCTGCAAGACGAACCCTCCATTACTGTTCATTCTAGGGAGGGTATGGTTTCTGCAAGACGAAAGATAGAAAGGATGGAAAGGATACAGAATGAAGCTATGCGCATTATTCTTGGATGTACAAGAGATAAAGCATGCAGGGCGATGCGCTACCTTCTTGATTTTCCAACCATTGAAGAGAGAATACAAGTTTGCAGGGCACGCGCCTACCTCAGAGTTAACGCAAACACACAACATCCACTGCATAGTGAAATTATGAAGGTGAAGGGCAGCAGGTTAAAAAGAGGACGGTCGTGGATGGGTCAAGACGAAGGCATTCTTCAACAGGTGTGTTCACTTGAGGACTTAGAACCTGGCGAGGAGTGGGTGCAAGTGCCAACAGATTTCTGCACATCCTTTTCAGTTTGCATCCAACTAGATAGAAAATGCAGACAAGAAAATCCGGCTGCGGTGGAGGCTGAAGTACAAGCGTTGATTTTCGAGAATTCGATAGACGGTGATGCGGTCATCTGCACAGATGGGTCGGTCGTCCGACATGTGAGAAGCTCATGGGCCTTTACAGCTCGGGCCGGAGGGAGAATTTTGAAGGAGGACTCTGGTGCTTTCACTGAAACCACAAGTAGCCTGACTATGGAAGTCATGGCAGTAAGTAAAGCAATAACATGGCTCGAGACACAGACATTCACTAGGGCATGTTTCCTTAGCGACTCAATGAACATGATCAAGAGGATAGAGGAGGGGTCGATCCGAAGAGAATGGTTGCTGCCTCTGGAGCGGTCTCGGCTGACAAAGATTAGTTTCATCTTCGTGCCAGGGCATGCGGAAGTACAAGGAAATGAGCGGGCTGACAAGCTCGCAGGTGAGGCTACTGTGGAGGGCGGACGCGCCATGGACCAGGCTGACATTCTGAATGCTCTACGAGAAGTAAGACTCTTGCGTGAACCAAGTGATGACTGTGAATCTACAACCATGGCCAGACTGCGAGAAAGCAAATTAAAAGAGGGGTGGCCAAAGAAGAACACTACGCAGGAAGCCCAAGAAGATTGATAAACCAACACAGAACTGGCGTCGTTAGCCGCTACACGCTGCGGGATTTGCTGAGGAGGGGATCCGAGCACTTATGGACTGAATGGTTCGATGTGCAATGAGGATGATCTGTCGACTAACTAACTAACTAACATCTGCAAGACGAAGATGTTAGCCCGCCAACAAGACGGTGAAGACACATCATAAAAGACTACATGGGCATAAACGTACATTAGGCGTGAGAACTGGCCAAAGATCAAGAGTCTTTTGTTTGGCTTGTGTTGAGAGAGACGTTCTGCAATTGATTTGCTACCTGGTGATGATCGAGATGAGTGACTGGTTTCTTTCCTCACCACACTTCCTACCTCAGCTCTAATGTGTGGTGTGATGTGTGTTCCAATGCCTCTCTTCACGGGGCGCTGGGAGAACCTCTCCATCTCCTGCTTCATACACCCTCATGCCAAATGTGTCTAAAAGGTTATGTGCTGGATGACCCATGTCTCTTCTTTCAGGCACGATGCCTTCCCTCGCTGTTCTTTCCAAGCCAATGTCCAACTTAACGCTGGCATTACTGCCTATACCACCTTGCGGTGTAGGATAGGAAATATGTCTTGAGACTGAGGGATTAAAACCTTCTGACTACAGCAGCACCTGCGAACTGTGCAGAGATTAGGGATTTCGTTTTGCTCCCGAAAAAACAATATACATCACCTTACCCAGGATTCGAACCCGGGTCTCCCTAATAGGATCCTGGCATTCTAGCTTCTCGGCCAGAGAACACAGTGACGTTTAATGTGACCAAATATTCTAATTTCCCAGACACAATGTAGTCTATGAGCCAGTTTTCTTCGACATTTAGATCGTGTAAATTTCAATCTTTGTATTCTTCTGGGTCCTGAGATACCGAGAGTTAATATCCTGGGCTACTGAGAGTTAATATCCTGGGACTCCAGCAAATCACGACCTGGAAATTGAATGAGACTGGGGAGGAATTAAATCCGGAATTTATTGGAAAAAAATGGCTACCAAGCAATTTTCAGAATTTTCTCGGGAATATTTTTTTAATGAAAGACAAAGAAGAAGGGAACCCGTCACCCCAGGTATTATGTCGTGACCTCGAATGTGTGAAGGCCTAACACTTTGCACATGAACTGTAGTATCTGCTGTAGGACTATCTTGACGTTTATATTCAACACAAGTTAGTCACTTTTTAGACTCCGGGGACTTATCCTGGTGCGAGGAAATGCAACCTAAAGACTAAATGTCAAGGCAGAGCAGACCAGGACTTCAGTTTTAGTCGGCAACTGGTCTAAGATGGAAGCTCTGATGGGTGGACAGTTAGAGCATTGCCTATCTGATTCTGCAGCCTCTGCAGCTTATCTTCTTCCAGGCGTATTGGTGTTACCTTTCCTCTGGAGTAAAGTTAGGCAGGCCGAGAGACGGATCATTCTGCATGGGCAACATATGCTCTCTGCAATTCAGCAGAGGCTTTGTGCTATGGGAGGTTATTTCCTTTTCTAAAGCACAGTGAAACAAGCTTACGTCTATCAAGACAGCAAAGTGCCAACAGTAGTAGCAGAATCCCAGGGACAAGTTTTTTTTTTATTTTTCGCATATCATTTTACAGGACATCGCTGTTAACAACAGCATTTTACCGCTGTCGTTGATTTCTTGGCAAGATTACGCTCAGTAGTTTGCCATTGCTTTCTGAGTGACCGGCTCACTTATCCCGTAAGTTACCAACGCGGCAAGAACCGATTCCAATTCTCGCGCTCTGCGTTACCCTACATGGATAAACGAGATTATGGAGATAGTCTCTTAAATCCTAGGCCAAGGAGACCGGCGGGGACAAGTTTACAAACATCTTATTACTGATGAGCTCCCTTCACAATTAGAAGTAGTTAAGGATTCTTACTCGTAACGATAGAATTTCAACCTCTCCACAATCTCGATATCCTAGATTCGAAGACAGCCGCGGGGGATTTGGAAGCAGATCCCTTTATGTTGATGTTCTCACAATCTATGAGAGCAAGCTGTTCAGAAAGCAATGTCAAACTGCTGAACGTAAAATTGCTTAGAAAATCATAGACGGTGAATACATAAATAATAAATAAATAAATGTTTTGCATATCCTTTACAGGACATCGCTGTCAACATCAGCATCTTTCAGCTGATTGTTGATTTCTTGGCAAGATTACGCTCAGTAGTTTGCCATTGCTTTCTGAGCGGCCGGCCCACATACCCAGTAAGTTACCAACGCGATTCGAACCACTGCTGATTCTCACCGTCGTCACGTTACTTACCTGAGTATATGAGATCACGGAGAAAAGTCGCTAACCTTTAGACCAGGAAGCCGGCGGTGAATACATGCTTGGGTTAAATACAACTGTGATATATTAGATTTTCACAAACGTAACATCACGATTAAATATTTCCAGGACGACAAAAATCGGCGTTCACCGCAACCGATTTATTTGTTCCATAATGGTACGATACAAGAGTTAATATACCCGTTGGGAATGAAAAACATTAACCCGGAAAGGACCGTATAAATAGCAGCGTGCAGAGCGACATGGCCTGTTTGTACATCAGCCAGCATGAGACATAAGAACTGAAGCAGCGGAAGGAGTGAGAGAGTTTCAAAATTCATGAGAAAAGAACATCCTCAGCCTACGAAATCGCTGTGAGAAATTGCATCTCATTCAGATCATGAAACGTGTCGACATGTTGAGGTCATTCTGATAAATAAGACCTGACTTGGTGAAGTTTGAAGGCAGCACCTGTTGAGTGAGCACATGGTTGAGTGATGCCCTTGACAGAGTAGCGTCGAACCTTATCTACCTGCACCCATTCCATTTGTATCATAGGAGAGGTAATCTTTATTTAAATAAGTACCTGCCAAGACAAAGGAAAACAAGAGCCAACTTATGCTACTACGCCCAGGAACCATAATACAACAATTGATGATAGCCAGAGTGATTCCCAAAGCTGGAAGTGGAGAATCCTGATTGGAGACAGTTCTTTTTTTCAGATCATCCAGACCAGTAAAGGATTAGCTTTACAGGCCACGGCGGAAAAAAATCTGTTAATATCTACCTTATCATGGGCACATCAAGTCTGTAATATTTAATGTATATGTATATGTCCTTATTTCTATGACAGGAAATTGTAATTTTGAATGCAATTTACAAAATCCATATTTATGTTTATTAAATTAATAAAACTAAGGTCATGTCATGTATTGATTGTATTTTACTTGTCATAATCAAATTGTTTTAAATTACCCTAGATATAATTAATTAGTTGGTAGAGGAGAGGCAAGGAACCACTTAGGGAATAAATTGGGTATAAAAGGGAGTACCACTTTTTCAGTATTTCCTAAAGGTATTCCTTGGTTCTCTAAAACTCTATGTCTGGTCTCAACAATTGAGTCAGTAAAACTAAATTAATTAAACGGGCAGGATCACATTGGGAAAAATGATGTTTCATCATTTATCTCAATGGGGTTGAGCCATCAATCAAACCCATATCCGACAAGTTGGGGGCTAAGTCCGGGTATTTCTTTAATTAGAAAGTAGAATATAGCAGGTTAGGATAGTAACATTCACCTAGTCAGAGTTATCATATCATTAGATATTGATAGTTAGGTAGATAACTCTAATCAGACATACGTGCTTTGCTTAAAGTCTATTCTCCAGGTATACAGGCGTATTCACCTTCAGAGAAGACAAGAAAAAGGTAAGAATGGCAGACACCGCCAGACTGAGAAATCTTTTATGGAGACTGGTAAGCAGTGCGACCTAACAGGTAAGGAGTTAGCTCAGTATGTTAGCGAGGAATTCGAGAAACATGAACGTCTACAAGCTGAGAAGGAAAAGGAGGAAAGACGTCTACAAGCGGAGAATGAAAATAAGGAGAAGGATAGACAGGTAAACAGAGAACAAGAAGAAAGAAGACAAAAACATGAACTGGAAATGAGGAAGTTGGACAATGAAACCGAGTTACGAGGACTGGAAATCATGAACCAACAGAATCCCTCAACAGATCAAAGTAGATCTTCAGCTGAACCACCAGGGGAAGCAGCTTCAGTTCAAGTGAACGCCATGTCTTTTCCATTGGAACCTCTCAATGAACAGACAGACATCATCGAAAATTATTTATCAAGATTCGAGAGGATGTGTGTGATGTGCGGACTGGAGGAGACCAAATGGGCAGTTAAATTGTCACAAGGACTTCGCGGAATTTCTTACGAAGTATTTTCTAGGATACGACCGGAGGAGTTGGGCAATTATAACATCCTAAAACAAGCCTTATTAGCCAGATTTGAGATAGACGGAGAGAACTACAAGAAACAGTTCAGGACTGCTCGGAAGGAAGCCGGAGAGAACTTCTCTCAATACGTAGAAAGACTAAGATCCTACCTAAACAAATGGCGTACCATGTCTAGATTTGAGGAAACCTACCAAGATCTAGAAGAAATGATAATGATAGATCAACTCAAACAGAAATGTCTCAGGACATGAGAGCATTTTTAACACAGAATGGAGCTGAGAGATTAAAGTCTATCATTACTTTGGCAGAGAGATATGAAAAGTCGCAGAAAGTGGCGGGAGGTAATCAACGAAATACCAATAATCTTCCTCGCGAATTCCCTCAGAAGACCAAAGATAACGGAGAACCGAAATCCAGCAAACCAAATGGATCGAATGGATCAAATAAGACCACTACAAAACAGAACCAGCAGGTCAAGTGGGAGAAGCCCTACTGCAGCCATTGTAAAAATCATACTCATAACACAAGGGATTGCAAAAAGAAGCCTCAACCTCTTACCACAGCCTGTGCAGTAAAACCTACAGCAGCGAGAAGGAACCGTAATGCTCATTCCAATATGGACACGCAATGGAACACCAACTCCAAACTGCCAGTCATAGAATCTGTCAACCTGAATGGATGGACAGTGGAATGTCTCTATGATACAGGTTTATTTTTCGACACAATTGTACAAGCCTCATTGGTAAACCCAGAGCAAGTTACAGATGAAACCGTCGAAATACAGGGATTTCTGAAAAGTTCCGTACCTATGACACTTCCTGTTGCCAAGGTCAGCATAACTTCACGCTATGTTACGGGAGAAATCAGAGCAGCGGTCATGGAAAATCCAATCTACCCTGTCATGCTTGGATGTCGCTACGTCTTTTTAGGAGAACCAGTACAGCCAATGATAGCATCAGCGGTGACTACGCGCCAACAGGCCAAGGAAACTCCAACGACTACGACACCAGCAAATCTTCAGCCCGAAGATTTAAAACAAGCCCAAGCAACAGATAGTTCACTTGGGACGTGCTTCCGTGAGTTGCCAAAATCACATACACCTCCTGGGAAGGGTGATTTCTACATGAAGAATGGAATTCTTCACAGAAAGGCAAGAAAGTTAGGACAAGAGTATTCTCAACTGGTTGTTCCAACTACCTACAGAACACAAATACTTGAGATAGGACATAGTATGCCGTTTAGCGGACATATGGGAATCAACGCAACCATGCAACGAATCTCAACTTACTACTACTGGCCTGGAATTAACATGGACATCCAAAGATATGTCAAATCATGCCCAGAATGTCAGAAAGTAGCCCCGAAGCTCTGGACACCACCAGCAACATTAGGGAAAATGCCCATCACGAGAGATTTCAACAAGAAATCCAACAACATAGAGTTAGAGGTGGGAGGAAAAGTGCAAGTACTTCTTCCCACAAGTCAAAATCAGTTGCAGATCTGTTGGAGAGGACCTTATGTAGTGAAGGAGAGAATTTCCAGAACAAACTACAAGATCTCTATAAAGGGGAAAGAGAAAATCTTTCATCTCAACCTGTTACAAAAGTACCACGAGAGACCCGCCACCGAGACAGCACATTTGATAGCGATGGCAGTAACAACAGACGTTGAACATGGAAACTCAAAGGGAGTGGAGTATCCTCTGCAGTTCAAAAAGACTCATCGAGATGTGGACATTAGTTCAACATTAACGACGGATCGGCAGCAGCAGATTCGAGAGTGCTTAGAGAATTATGCCGCGATACTAACAGACAAGCTAGGACTAACAGATCTAGTAGAATTCAACATGAAGTTGAAGGATCCAGAACCTGTGCATGTCAAAGACTTACCCTGTTCCAAACGCCAAAGCCAGAACTCTAACAGATTAAATCCAACAACTGCTGTGAGGAAGGATTAATGTAGGAGCAGACTTTCTCAGCAGACATCCTATTGAAGAGTCTGTACATGAATCAAAAGACAAGAATGGATTACAGGAAATATAAGCTTGTTACGCTTGCTCAAAGCTACTGTTCTTCAGGCGAACAACAGTCTGAGAGGGGAGCCATGTGATATATTAGATTTTCACAAACGTAACATCACGATTAAATATTTCCAGGACGACAAAAATCGGCGTTCACCGCAACCGATTTATTTGTTCCATAATGGTACGATACATGATTTAATATACCCGTTGGGAATGAAAAACATTAACCCGGAAAGGACCGTATAAATAGCAGCGTGCAGAGCGACATGGCCTGTTTGTACATCAGCCAGCATGAGACATAAGAACTGAAGCAGCGGAAGGAGTGAGAGAGTTTCAAAATTCATGAGAAAAGAACATCCTCAGCCTACGAAATCGCTGTGAGAAATTGCATCTCATTCAGATCATGTAACGTGTCGACATGTTGAGGTCATTCTGATAAATAAGACCTGACTTGGTGAAGTTTGAAGGCAGCACCTGTTGAGTGAGCACATGGTTGAGTGATGCCCTTGACAGAGTAGTGTCGAACCTTATCTACCTGCACCCATTCCATTTGTATCATAGGAGAGGTAATCTTTATTTACATAAGTACCTGCCAAGACAAAGGAAAACAAGAGCCAACTTATGCTACTACGCACAGGAACCATAATACAACAATTGATGATAGCCAGAGTGATTCCCAAAGCTGGAAGTGGAGAATCCTGATTGGAGACAGTTCTTTTTTTCAGATCATCCAGACCAGTAAAGGATTAGCTTTACAGGCCACGGCGGAAAAAATCTGTTAATATCTACCTTATCATGGCCACATCAAGTCTGTAATATTTAATGTATATGTATATGTCCTTATTTCTATGACAGGAAATTGTAATTTTGAATGCAATTTACAAAATCCATATTTATGTTTATTAAATTAATAAAACTAAGGTCATGTCATGTATTGATTGTATTTTACTTGTCATAATCAAATTGTTTTAAATTACCCTAGATATAATTAATTAGTTGGTAGAGGAGAGGCAAGGAACCACTTAGGGAATAAATTGGGTATAAAAGGGAGTACCACTTTTTCAGTATTTCCTAAAGGTATTCCTTGGTTCTCTAAAACTCTATGTCTGGTCTCAACAATTGAGTCAGTAAAACTAAATTAATTAAACGGGCAGGATCACATTGGGAAAAATGATGTTTCATCAATCAAACCCATATCCGACAACAACATCCCTCAAAGGATAGGAAATTAACTCTTTTATCGATGAATTAGGTTTACAATTAACGAATAGCTCTCAATAAAGACTGGTATCTAGTTATATTCCCAAAGTGTGTTAACGATTAGATGCATTCATTTTTAAGCGTATTCATATATCCAAGGCAGCTTCTGTTGTTGGTATAAAAAGTGTCAGATCTTCAAATATTTAAGTTATTATGAGTTGAGTTGAGTTGAGCTGAGAAAGGGCATCACTGCACTCAGGACATTCCCACACGCGTTCCGTCCCTTCGTTCAACAGCCAGCGAAGAGTCATACTGCTAATCGTTACAACTGACATCTGACTAAAAGTTATCATTGTCTTCCCTCTCAGTTTTGAGGTTCATCCAGAACCCCTGCCGAACTCCCTCCATATCATTCTCTCCACATACGGGTTCTCAGTCTATTCCACCATTTTCTCCACCTGGTTTTAGTTATTATGATATGGGGTAGCCAGTTCCTGTCCTCGTCTATTCTAGTGGGCACTGCTAGCTTAGGGAGCCTCGGTATTGTAATGGATGGATACTCACCTGGCAGCCCTGTGGTCTTGTGTTCAATCCGCATCATCAAGTGGAAATCCAGCAACTAATTCAGGATAATGCTCTCTCGGGTGATGTGGTTATCTACACAGATGGTTCGGTGTCGAGAAGTACGAGAAGTGCCTGGGGCTTCATAGCAAAAACTAATGGCCGATGTTTGGTGCAGGAGAGCCTGACATATGATACCACAACATCTAGCTTAATAATGGGGGTGGAGGCGGTCACTGCAGCTTTCCGCTGGGTCGAGAATACGATACACACACACACATCGTGATTGTAACTGACTCAGAAAGCATGCTGAGGAAGGTGAGGACAGGCATGCTTCGTGCAGAGTGGCTTGCTTCGCTTCGGCGGTCACGGGTGGCAAGCATCGCCTGGATCTTTTCTCCAGGGCATGCCGGTGTGCTGGGGAATTAACAGGCGGACAGATTGGCTGGCTCGGCAAAACTTGGTGGAGTATTGCTGCATGACAAGGCAGACGTGGTTGCAGCCTCGTGGGAGCACGTGTACACCTCGGAGGAGCAAATGGATCATCATGGTCTGGCAAGAATGAGGCAGCGAGGAGTAACAAGGAGATCTGGCCGGCGCTCGACGCTTAGAGGAAAGGCGAGACGGACATATAATCAGATTGCTACTGGTACCATTGGTGTTGGAACTCTTTGCTGGCTGATGAGGATGGGGCCTAAGGGAATGCCCCGAATGCTGTGGTATCGGTTCCTAGATCAATCAATCAATCAATCAATCCGCATCATCACGGATTCTAATTCTAAAAACTGACCCGCGTACCAGAACATGTCTTGGAAAGTAGAAGCAGTCGGTAACATACTGGCCTCAACGCTAACTTAGTACGCATGACTATATAAAAACTACGGGTCTGTCACGAGCGCCATGAGTTAACCAGCTAATAATACCGACGTTTGCGTGGCGTATATTTTCTAGGCCACAACAGTCGTACTAACAGAGTAAACACAGCTGCACAGGTTACATCGTGTCAGCCCATAAACACATTTGGTGGTGAGTGAGAAGGAATGGATACATCGAGTTGGCAGTTCATTAACAGTTAGAATCACATATGACTGTCGGCTTAGGATATGGAATGGTTCCGTTTGTCATCTATACTGCCGGACATCAGACGGAAATGGCTGCTGGGATTGTCACCATGGAACAGAAGATTGACAGTTTATCAACAGGTCGGAAGTGCCCGACTAGGGAGAAAACAGTGCATCTGTCAATTCTTGGTTTCCGGCACATCGAGAGGATTGACGGGGTTATTTGCAACTCTTTGTTGTAACTCGACAGAAACTCGCTGGCTTGTTTGAGAATCTAAACTATTACTGACAACTTTGACAGGACTTAAGCCAGGAAAATAGTTTCCTGACAAGGGATGATCTGCCACTGTGCCACCTGTGTGGGGGCATAAAGGATAACGTCACGTGGCCAACTTTGGTAGTTTGCCATATAAACCCGAGTTTTGATCAACTAGGGTGGACTTGAAAAATGCTCTAGTCAGAGTGCCAGGGCACTGCAGTGCTTAGTGGAAATAATATCTACCGTGTGTTAATTAGTGACTTAATTTTGCACGTGCCTATAATGGCAGATGTAGATATGATTGATAGGACTGCAGTAGTGCCATTTAAGGTATAACCTATTATAATATATTCGTTATAATTACTTTAGGCAGTTAAACTATAGTGTGATGATTAGCACTGTTAGTGGAAACTAGCTAGAGTAGTGAAGTGATACTTGGCTCTGTTAGCTAAAATAGATTAGTGAAGTGTTGATAAGCTTTACTAGTTGAGAATTGAGTAATGAGGGATAATTGGGATCTTCCCGTAGGTGTCCCTGGTGGGCGAGGGTTCCGCATTCTGTTTGCTGATTTTTTCTTTGTCAAAGCCTGATTCGGTTCTAGGTGGGTAGCTAATCTGCTCTATGACTAAGTCTAGTTAGCTAAAGATCATTAAGCAAGGTGATAGGCTTACACTCAGCCGAAGGGATCAGTGACTAGTACTATCACCAGATGTGTTGTTTCTATCCTAGGTTCCCTACCAGATCCAAGGAAACTCAACAAGTTTTTTGGGAAAAAAACCAATCCCATTCGGAAGAACACCAGTTCAACAATCAATAAAGTTGCATACAGAACGTAACTAAAGCTAGAAGGAAGTTGATTCACCAAAGAGAGTGAGGCGTAACTGATGCACCACACAGCATCAGACAGTAGTAACTAAATGAGAACAGTCTAATAGTTACCTAGTGTTATATAATCTCGTGTAATAGAACACAAGACATTATACGTGAGGCTAGATAGACACGAGTGAGGATCAATCACATTAACAATTAACATTAATGACGGTGTACACACTACAAAAGACTTGTGCAGTTTGTTAAGGAACGTTAGGAACGGACATTGTGTAGAGTGCAACCGGTCCATGATTAACTGTTAATACCACCGGTGTCTATTTTGGATGTTCATGAAATTGGATTACCAGAGGTCTACAGAGGCACAGCAGTATCCGGCAAGATGGTTTCGGCAACGGGTGAGAAGTACATGTTCTGACGTAACGTGCTGTGGTCTATCTTTGCTGGGATCAGCTGACTGGGTTGCTGTCTGAGAGTCAGAGTCTACACACTTTATAGAACACGTCACACATTTTCTTCACATACACGTCTCATATACGTTACACTTTTATTTTAATAAATTACTCTTTATTAATTTCTAGAAGCAAGAGTTGTTGAGTATGTTGCGTTGGGGAAGTATGAGAAGGGGGCATAGTACGACAGTGAGAGAGTGATAGGAAAAGGTGTCCATAGGCTGATGGAGTGTGTTGGACGGAAGCTGGTGGATTCTCCAGAATATTGAGAGAAAAAAAAAATATTATAATGTGGGTGTCGGATCTCCTCACTCCAGGGACGACACTTTAAAGGAGGACACGACAGGGTCTACCATAGGGTGTATTTCTAATGACTGTGCAGTGTTTGAAAATATTGCCGGTCCTAGCTTTGTATTCACCGTCTGTAAAGTTCATGCAAAATAGTAGTAAATATCCTCCGAAGTCGGAGCGTGTCTGCCTGTACGGCGAGGATCCACCAGTCTGCACACCAATATGCCAGATATGGGACAACGGATACTCACGCAAATCTCAGGTCCTGTATGACATCACACTGATGTTGGACAACAGGATGCCTTCATGCGACATACAGGACTTCTCGTTGGAGCTCAAGCCAACAAACACAAGCAAGCAAGCAATAAGTAAATACAAAACTTGGAACGGCAATGTTTTCAAACACTGCACAGTCATTAAAAATACACCCTGTGTATGGTCAATGCCCCGTGAGGCATGTAAAAGGGCCCTTTAGTTATTATAACAGTGCTAAATAGTGCCTTAGTTTAGGCGTATACGAGAAGAAGTCAATAAGTAAGTCGCAAATGGCTGTGGAAAAATAACTAAATGTGAGAACAACTTGAAACCAGTTTATTTTTATACATACATTGTCCCTTTATTTCTCAACATAATTTCCACCAACATTGATGCACTTATCCCATCGTTTTATCAATCCTCCAAACCGGCTGCATAGAACTGCGTGCTCTGTTTTTTAAACCACGTTTTCACTTCATACGTAACTTCGGCGTCATTCGCAAAATTTCTCCCGCCAAGGTGGGTTTTCAGTGGACTAAAAAGGTGGAAATCGCTAGGGGGTAAGTCGGGGCTGTAAGGTGGACGTTACTCGCCTGTCACCTCTAATCATCTCCTCGACTCGCTGCACGGATGCTTCTGTTACAATCTCAACAGGACGACCAGATCGGATTTCATCAACAATTTTAGAGCGTCCTTGAGAAACATTTTCTACCCAGCTATGCACCGCTTTAAGGGACAAACATTTGTCAACATAAACAGGAAGCATTTCCTTATGAATTTCATTTGCAGGCAGTCCTTTTGTCTAAATAAAAAAAAAACGCACAACAGCACGTTGCTCTTTGGTTGTACACGCAGTAAGTACAGTCGCCATTTTGTTTATGCGCTGCACATGGGCATGAGACACCTAGCGCGGGACTATAAAGTTCCAGGTTGCTGTCACCTAATGACACCTGTAGAAAACACCAACAACATTTGCCTGCCACCCCACAGAACTGTGTGACTTACTTATTGACTCGCCTTCGTATTACCGCCTTCCACTGCGCAGCGGAAATAGGCAGAACCATAGGGGATAAAACCCGGTGCAATGAAGTCAATCATCTTGCCTTTTGAAACATTTTTTTTTTTCATTGCTGAATTTCTTTCCCTGAAAACGTCCAGAAAATTCTGGAAATTACGAAGTATTCTTTTTATTAGACAGAGTCGACCCCTATGTCGTCATCATCATTATGCAACAGGTCTTTTGCAAAACGACGTTATCGTGGCAAAGCCGAAATGTTTCTCTAGCCATTGCTAGTTCTTCCGCCTCATGCATTTGTATGTCCACTGTGCCTGCAATGTCCCATGTTCATATTTATGCCCACCGTGCCTGCGATATCCAATGTCCATCTTTGTGCCCACCGTGCCTGCGATATCCAATGTCCATCTTTGTGCCCACCGTGCCTGCGATATCCAATGTCCATCTTTGTGCCCACCGTGCCTGCGATATCCAATGTCCATCTTTGTGCCCACCGTGCCTGCGATATCCAATGTCCATCTTTGTGCCCACCGTGCCTGCGATATCCAATGTCCATCTTTGTGCCCACCGTGCCTGCGATATCCAATGACCATCTTTGTGTCCACCGTGCCTGCGATATCCAATGACCATCTTTGAATAACAATCAATAGAAAAAGGAATAACAATCTCGCATTACTGTGATGCAGTTTTCAATATGGATACTGTCTTCTTCTTCTTCTTCTTCTTCTTCTTCTTCTTCTTCTTCTTCTTCTTCTTCTTCTTCTTCTTCTTCTTCTTCTTCTTCTTCAGCGTTCCGAGCCATTGAGGTTCTTTGCTGAAGATACAATCCGTCTACATTCGTCTCTCTGGTGGACCTTCTCTTGCCAGTTATTGATTCCAAGTGCTTGTAGGTCTGTATATGTATTATCTTTCCACCGTCTTCTTGGTCTACCTCGGGGTCTACGGTCATTTATTTCCTGAGTGTAAGCGAGCTTTGTTTCCCTATTATCTTTCATTCTTTCTATATGCCCCAGCCATTGTAGTCTATTAGCCTTCATGATACCAGTGATTAGCGGGGACTTAAACAGATCATAAATGTCTTTGTTACTTCTTCTTTTCCACTCTCCACTTTGTGTATCCCTTAATGGGTCCAAATATGCGTCTTAAAATTTTGTTCTCAAAGGTTTGTAACAAGGCTTCGTCTGCTTTCGTTGTACTCCAGGTTTCAGAGCCATACAGCACAACTGGTCTGATCAGTGTTTTGGGGACGCAGAGGTGTTTCCAAGGCACCAAGGCCGGGTTATATACTGGCCAAGACTTATTGACGCGTCCTCGTCGAGCGTCCTGGGCAACAGGTCCCTTCGGGGTCCTGGCTAAAGTCAGTAGGATCGCCGATTCCTCCGAAGTCGGAGAGTGTCTGCCTGTACGGCGAGGAACCGCCAGTCTGCACACCAATAAGCCAGACTTGGGACAACGGATACTCACGCAAAACTCAGGTCCTGTATGACATCACACTGATGTTGGACAATAGGATGCCTTCATCCGACATACAGGACTTCGCGTTGGAGCTCAAGCCAACGAACACAAGCAAGCAAGCAAGCATCAGTGTTTTGTATATTGTGATTTTGGTGTTACGAGATAGCGCCTTTGATTTTAGTAGATGTTGTAGTGCATAGTATATCTTATTTCCAGAGTTGATTCTAGTTTGTATTTCTTCCCTTATGATGTTGGAGCAGTTGAAGATTGTACCCAGGTATTTGTATGTTTCCGTTCTTTTAATGGTCATATTATCTATTTGTATGTGGGTAGAGTTTTTAGCCATTCCGTCTCTTGAAATTACCATATATTCTGTCTTATCTTGGTTGATAACCAGCCCCATCTGTTGGGCTTTTTCCTTTAAGTGAGTCAATATTTCCAATGTCTTTTGTTCACTTTGCCCTATAATATCTATATCATCTGCATAACCAAGCAGCTTGGATGTTCCTCCAATATCACATTCCTCCTTTACCTTCCTTACAACTTTCTCTAGAGCCAGATTGACGAGTAGCGGCGATAGTGCATCACCCTGTTTCAAGCCAGATGTTATTTGGAAGGGGTCTGATTTCCTGCCTTTATATGTTACTATATTATAAGTATCTTCCATGCATAGTCTAGTCATGTTGATTAACTTCCTTGGTATTCCAAATTCCTGCATAGCATTCCATAGACTATTCTTATGGACACTATCATAAGCCTTTTTAAAATCCACAAAAATGTTATGGAGATCTCTTTTATATTCCCAATTTTTCTCGGCTATTTGTCGTAAGATAAATATCTGATCTATTGTTGATCTGTTTTGTCTAAAACCCGCCTGGTAGTCACCTAATATGTCTTCTGAATATGGTTTTAGTCTATTTAGTAATACTGCTGATAGTATCTTATAGCTTGTGGACAGTAATGATATTCCTCTATAATTTCCACATTGGAACTTGTCTCCTTTCTTAAAGATAGGTATCAATAATGACTCTTTCCAGTCATGGGGTAATTCTTCTGTCCTCCAGATTTTTATTATTAGTTCGTATAGCTTTAGATGTAATGCATGGCCACCTGCCTTTATAAATTCAGCAGCAATTCCATCATTCCCAGTTGCCTTATTGTTTTTAAGTCGTGTGATTACATATAGGATTTCTTCAAATGTAGGTTCTTCAATTTGTGGTTCGCATGTTAGAATCTCTTCCTGTGGGAAAATGTTACTTGGAGCATCACAATTTAGTAATTCAACAAAATATTCTTTCCATGTGCTGCACATTTCCTCATTGGTATTTATCATATTCCCATTTTTGTCTTTTAAACCATATGTGTTTTGTTGGTGCCCTCGTTTCATTGACTTCAGTTCTTTAAAAAATTTTCTGGATTCATTTTTCTAGTGATTAGTTTCCATATCTTTGATTATATTACTCATATATTCTCGCTTCTGCTGTCGGACTATTTTTGTAGCCTCTTTACATTCATTTCTATAATGCTCTTCCTTTTGGATGTTGTTGATGTCATTTAACCATAAATGTCTGTCATTCTTTTTCCTAATGACTGCTTCTTCACATTTTTGATTGAACCATCTGTTCTTTCTATGCGTGGTTAACACACCGAGACATTCTTCTGCGGTAGATTGAATTGTATTCTTGATGTTCAACCAAGTTTGGTCAACGCTTTCCTCCAAAGGGTTTTGCAGAGTTTCAAGTTTACATTTTATTTCATCTGTAAATTTCTCTTTGACTGTAATTTCTTGTAGTTTTTCTCTGTTATATGTTGGGTGTAATCTTTGTAATTTAGTATAGAAAGCTCTCTTAAGTTTTATTTTAAATTTTGCTCCAACGAGGAAGTGGTCACTGTGGCACTCAGCTCCTCTATAACTTCTAACTTGCTGTATGTTTGATGCATTTCTGTTGTTAATTAAAATGTGATCTATTTGATTATAGGTTCTCTTGTCACATGATTTCCAAGTTTGTTTGTGTATATCCTTTTTTTGTAGTCTGGTACTGCTAATCTGCAGTCCTTTGGCTTCTGCCAGGTTGATGACTCTCCATCCATTATCATTTGAAGTTGTATGTAGGCTTTCCATACCGGCCATTTTTTTTATTAGTTTGCTCTCTACCTAATTTTGCATTGAAGTCTCCCAGCACAATCAGGATGTCCTGTTTGGGGGTTTCTTCTATGACATCTTCCAGATCATTATAAAAGTCTTCTTTAATATCATCTTCTTTCTCTTCAGTAGGTGCATGTACATTAATCATCGTTATATTTTTCTATTTATCTTTTATTCGTAATTTTCTAATCCTGTCATTAAAAGCTTTAAAGTTTAAAACGTTCCCCCATAACTCTTTTTTGATGACAAATTCAGTTCCTAATTCATGTTTATTTTGGGTGTTTCCTCCATATATTATAATCATTCCATTTTGCTCTAAAGTACCCTCTCCTGGCCACCTTATTTCTTGAATTGCTGTTATATCCATTTGATATTCAACCAGCTCCCGGGTTAGTTCTTCGGCCGCTCCAGCTCGATATAGTGTCCGTACATTCCATGTTCCAAATCTCAAAAGTCCTTTAACGTTCCAAGGTCGTTGGCCAGATAAGTCAGTCCGATATCGAGGCTCATGTATCTGTTTCGTAACAAATAAGGATACTGTCAAATGAGAAAATAATGTGAAACCAAAAATATATGCTCTACGTGCCAGAATATGTTTATCAACCTGCCGAAATAAGAGACGCTAGCAAACGAAAAGCCAATCGGGAAAACTAATTAACTGATAGGAAAAAATGTATAATGTAAGGAAAAATGATAGCTCGCTGCTGCAAATTGGAATATGAACTTATGATAATGTAGAGCAAATAACATTCAGGATATTTATACATCAATATTCATACAAGAGACGGCATTGCAGTTGTAGACATGTTTCAAGCGAACGAAAGAAGAAGAAGAATACATCAATCATGGTAAATTATAAATAAACTGCCGGCTTAGTGAAAAGGAGTTACGGACGCAGTTCTTAATCACGCATACCGGGTTCGAAACACAGCTGCGGAGGATTTGGAAATAGACTGCCTTTTGTTAGTTTTTTTTTTTTTTTACGAAATGGTATGGGTGCCGGTTGATTAGAAAGTAATGGCAAATTACTGTAAACTTGAAAAGAGATCACAAACAGCAACATCCTGTAAAAGGATTTTTTCTTAACACATTAAACTATAAACATTCATAAATTGGTGCCTGCGCAAAAGCGAACTGAAATGGCATGACAGAATCACCAAATTGGAGGTCGTAAAGAAAACTAGTTACGTCCAGATGAATCAAGAAGCGAAGAAAGACAATGGAGCTGGGTAGGATGTGCACTGAGTAAATCTGAGGATCGTATAACTAGGAAGGCCTCTGTTTGGAATCCAGAGGGCAAAAGAAATATAAAAAGACATAAAACCACACGGAGAATAGAGGCATAGCTAGTTAAGTTAGTTGCATATCCTTACAGGGCGTAGCAGTCAACCCTAGGCTTTTCATGATTCCTGGGCAAGTTTACGATCTGTAGGTTGCCATTGCTTTCTGAACGACCGGCACCTATACCATTTCATAAAAATCCAACGCAAGGCGACCTACTGCCAAATCGCCCGCAACTGTGTTTTGAACATGGTGTGCGGGATTACGTACTTCTAGAGATGAAGAGCATGGGGAGGATATGGACCCCGGAAACTTAACAAAAAGGGAATAAGGGGCCTAAAAAAAAAAAGGAAAAAAGGATTTGCCTT
>JACEFZ010017647.1:0-65797 GCA_014155875.1 Cepaea nemoralis
ATGTGTTTTTAAATTGCCCTGAATATCAAGAAGTTCAAGAAGTTGCTAAATTGGCGCTCATGAAAGAATACAGAGAATATAAATAACGAAGACACAAACAATAGATTGCACTATTTATTGCCTGGCATATTTTACTGCATCTCAAGGTACATACTGCAAAAATCACACAACTTACGTGAATTAACTAGATAAATCCTTCAAACTGAAATATACACATGTTCGCACGGTAATTTTAAACTGACTAACATGTCTTTCTGCTCGCACAAGGACGGCTTACGAAGATTGATTATTATAGCTATTATAGAACCAAGCTATAATAATGAACCTTCGTAAGCCGTCCTTGTGCAAGCAGAAAGACATGTTAGTCAGTTTAAAATTACCGTGGTAGACAATCGACATTACTGTGCGAACATGTGTATATTTCAGTTTGAAGGATTTATCTAGTTAATTCACGTAAGTTGTGTGATTTCTGCAGTATGTACCTGATGAGATGCAGCGAAATATGCCAGGCAATAAATCGTGCAATCTATTGTTTGTGTCTTCGTTATTCAAATTCATCACGTGAAAACATTGTTTTGAATACAGAGAATAATTAATTGGAGGAAGCACTTGTACCATGCAAACATTGAAAGTTATTAAGTACATCAACGGTTGAAGACACGTTTCAGAGAGATACTGTCATTTAAAGCTGACAAGTTCATACTCCAGCTTGCCTCTAGCATTCAGTGTTACTTCAGTGGTTTCCTTGTCTGATGTCTTGAAGGATGTTTTTCAAATTTGTTATGTTTCAAATAATTTGCTTAATAAAATTAATACACATTAACAACCTATTCATCGTGTTCCTTTAGTAGTATATCGAGAGTCACACCACCACCACCACCTCTACCACATAGCAGCCTAGCACCTAGGCTGGTGCTAGACAACTGCTTGGCTTGTGCTAGGTTGGTGCTAGACATATGCTAGCAGGTGCTAGGCTGCTATGTGGTAGAGGTGGTGGTGGCATGACTCCCGATATACTACTTGAACATTTATTCATCTGTTTTTAAAGCTCGTGCCATTTTCTTTCATGCTGGAGGAAAAATTGTAGATTATAAACTAAATAACTATGCCAGTTGGCTTGGCGGGAATGAGAAGAACATCTGTAGAAAATTTCATCTCAATCGGATGGACCGTTCGCGAATGCCTAAAGGACACACAAACAAAGAAACAAAGACACAAACAAAATTTGTCTTTTATATATATATAGATGTCACCCACCATCCATCCATCCATCATGTGCCATGCCGGTAAGCGTGGGCGGTCATGTTTTGCCATCTCACTCGATCACCAGAGTCGTGGATCAGCTCAGTGTTTCTGTCTCGACCATGCCACGAGGCCAAGCCATCCAGGTATTTGCTTCTAGGTCTTCCTCTTGGTCTGTTCCCTTCGATCTTACCAGTTGTCACCAAGTTCTCCAATTCATTTCTTCTCATAACATGCCCAAAAAATTTTGACTGTCTGCGTCTAATATCTCTAATCAGTTTACGATCTTCATTTGTTTCTTGAAGGACCTGTTCATTGGTCTTTCTGGCTGTCCATGGTATTCTTTGCATTTTCCTCAGAAACCACATTTCTACAGCCATCAGATGTTTTTCAGCTTGACTGCTCATTGTCCAAGCTTCACATCCATATAAAAGTACAGGTTCTATGTAGCACCTCAACACTCTTTTTCTCGTTTCAATTGACATCTTTTTATTGGTCAGTATGTTTTTCATCTTGCTAAAGGCTACTTAGACATGGCGATTCTTGTTCTAATCTCTTCAAGGCATCTCCCATCAGATGTTATTACTGTTCCGAGATAATTGTACCTATTCACTTGTTGAAGAATATTCCCATTTACTTGTATATTACATTGTGGTATTTCGTTCTTCCTAGTGACGACCATAATCTGTGTCTTTTTACAATTTAATTCTAACCCTCGTTGTTCACTGTGTGTAACAACTGCATCTACTAAATGTTGCAGGTCCTGTTCATTGTCTGCAATCAAGACTGTATCAGTCTGCATATCTAATGTTATTGATGCATCGTCCCCCAATGTTGATTCCTTCCATATCTTCAATATTTCTGAAAATATTTTCACTGTACAGGGAAAACAGATCTGGAGACATTACACATCCCTGTCTCACACCTCTCTTGATAGGCTGATATTGGCCTACTTCATTATCAACTCTTATGGCAGCTTGTTGTTTCCAATATATGTTTTTTACAAGTCTAAGGTCTTTTCCATCAATTTGTAGATCTTCAAGCATCCTTATCATGTCGACATGTCTCACTTTATCGAAAGCCTTTGTGTAGTCAATAAAGCAAAGGTGTAGATCTTTGTTTACTTCTATAGATCGTTCAATTACGGTTCTCAGTAAATATACAGCATTTACTGTACCCTTTCCTTCTACAAACCCACATTGTTCTTCTCCTATTTCAGGTTGTATTTTCCTCCTAATTCTTTGCATGATAATTCTTAGCAAAATCTTCGTGATGTGACTCATTATACTAATTGTTCGATGTTGATCACATTCCAAGGCTCCTGATTTCTTTGGGATTGCAATAAATACAGAATTACATAATTCATGAGGTATATTTCCAGTATCATATATTGTATTAAGCAGACTGGTAACTTTATCTATTCCATATTCTTCTAAAGCATTAATCATTTCTGTTGTGACACTGTCTGAACCGGGGTCTTGCCAGATTTCATATGGTTAAGAGCATTCTGAACCTCCATCTTCAAAATTGCTGGTCCTTCATTATTATTTTGAACATCGTAGTGTTCGTCTCTGTTGTCGTCATAAAGGTTTTTCACGTAATCTGACCATACATGTAAGATCTGATCTTTTTCTATTATGACTCTTCCATCTTTTGTCTTTAGGCAGCCTGCTGATGTACGTGTTCTTTGATTAGTAAGCTCCTGGATTCTTTTGTGCATTAAGTTTCGCATTTTTACTGTTGTGTTGTTTTTCAATTTCTTCGCAGTTTTTCTCAAGCCATGTTTCTTTTGCTCCCTACATAAGGTTCTGACTTTTCTGTGAATTTCTTCATATTTAGCAGGATTATTTTTGTTCTGTCTTCTTGTTTCCATTAGCTGTAAAATTTCTTCAGTCATCCATGTCTTACGGCCCACTTTCTTTAATTTTGGAATAGTTTTTTCTGCTGCACAACTGATTGAATTCTTCAGCATTTCCCATTGATCATCTACATCTTGAAATAGGATCTCTAGATCAGACAATAAATCAAATTTGTTCTTTACTTCTATGTTAAAATTATCTTGTATTTCTTTGTCAGTTTTCAATTTGCACAAGTCATATTTAGGGTTTCCTGCTATATACTTGACTTTCTTTAACTTTACCCTCAATGTGCCTGTAATTAATCTGTGATCACTGTAACAGTCTGCATTTGGAACTGTTTTACGACTGTTACGCATTTCGAAACCTTCTGTTAATCAGGATGTAATCTATCGGGTTTTAATCCTGCTGTCTGGACTCCTCCATGTCCATAATCTTCTAGGATGCTGTTTAAACCAGGTGTTTCTACAACCATTTCTTGTTCTTTTGCCCATTCTACAAGTCTGTATCCTCTTTCATTTCTCTCTCCCAAACCATGGTTGCCTACACTGCATCCACCCATGTCACCCACACAAATGTGATATTTATATTGAACCACACATCCTCGTGACTGGGAGTGACCTCATGACTGGGAGTGACTCATGACGGGGAGTGACCTCATTACTGGGAGTGACCGTAGCGGAGTGGTTACACACTTGCCTGCCGGCCCAGTGGATATGGGATATAATCCGCATCATGGTAAATGTTTACAATGGACAATGGGTTCTCAGGCTAATGCAGCCTACAAACGGGTAACAGGAAATGTCTTGGAAAGTTAAGGCAGACGCCTGATATTAACCACGTCACTCATCAAGTGCCGATTGGTCTATACAAAAATGGATCTAGTCCCAGTTTTGCACACCCCACTAGCTTCTGAGCTTAGAGAGGGAAGATGAGCTCTGCAACAGTTCTCATGATGATGACTGACGGGTGTAAGTCAGACTGGCGGGTGAAAAAGTCCAGAGAAAAGTCTCTACGCCTATGTCACTCCACTATGCCACTCAGGGATTCGACAACTTAAATGCCTATGTATTGGACTTAGAAGTTACAACTCAGTCTTCTAAAGGATTCACCACCAACCAGATAACCAACAGCACCCAATTAACAGAGAGACATGAAGCTGCATATTTAACTTTGCTAAATATTGTTTCCTATAGCTGCAAAGATATAAACACATGCATACTTAAATGTACACAAATCACTTGAGAAATAAAGAAATAAATGCCAAATTAAAAGGCAGAAAAGTTTATTTACAGTAGACTTTCTGAAATATGACTAAATTATATATGAAAAACAGAGCTAGCAGTGACAGACAGTTGAAACACCACACCTAAATCAGAAGCTTACAGTTGAAAGCAAGTTACGCTAGAAACCGCAGGTCTCGAATTTCAGCTCTGTGTCCCATGGTTACGGAAAACAACTAAAACTACCACAAACCTACCATTACGGTATTTGTACCATTATCGGCGTTTGCTGGGAGTTTTTCTGGGCTGAAGAACAAAGACCATTTGCCAAAGAATTTGCTTCATAGTATAGGGTAGGTTTTTATTTCAACTTGATAGGTAAAAACTCCCTGCCTTACTGAAAATAAACATGCATCAAACAATGTGTTAAGAGGACATTCTAACAGACGGATAGGTACAAATTCTCAGCTTTAATGAAGAATAAACACATACCATACAATGTGTGACTTCATTTTAATAAACAAATTCCCTGCCTTACTGAAGAATAAACAAAATACACTGTGTGAGATAGGCATTCTCGTCATCACCAAGTAGCAGGGTCTCTGCAGAACATGGCTCCTATAATGCTGTACAGAAAAGCCTATTTATATCTGGCTATCCCCCGGCCTCAAGCCCCAGGTGTCTGCAATGTCCTGTGTCCATGCTAGTTGACTTCTTCCTGTTGTTCCAGGAACCATGCCTTCCATCACTGTTGTTCCAGGAACCATGCCTTCCATCACTGTGGTTCCAGGAACCATGCCTTCCATCACTGTTGTTCCAGGAACCATGCCTTCCATCATTGTTGTTCCAGGAACCATGCCTTCCTTCTCTTTTGTTCCAGGAACCATGCCTTCCATCATTGTTGTTCCAGGAACCCTGCCTTCCATCACTGTTGTTCAACGAACCCTGCCTTCCTTCGCTGTTGTTCCATGAACCATGCCTTCCATCACTGTTGTTCCAGGAACCATGCCTTCCTTCACTCTTGTTCCAGGAACCATGCCTTCCTTCACTCTTGTTCCAGGAACCATGCCTTCCATCACTGTTGTTCCAGGAACCATGCCTTTCCTTCACTCTTCCAGTAACCATGCCTTCCATCACTGTTGTTCCAGGAATCCTGTCTTCCATCACTGTTGTCCCAGGAACCATGCCTTCCATCACTGTTGTTCCAGGAACCCTGCCTTCCATCACTCTTGTTCCAGGAACCATGCCTTCCATCACTGTTGTTCCAGGAACCATGCCTTCCCCTCACTGTTGTCCCAGGAACCATGCCTTCCATCATTGTTGTTCCAGGAACCATGCCTTCCATCATTGTTCCAGGAACCATGCCTTCCATCACTCTTGTTCCAGGAACCATGCCTTCCATCACTGTTGTCCCAGGAACCATGCCTTCCATCATTGTTGTTCCAGGAACCATGCCTTCCATCACTGTTGTCCCAGGAACCCTGCTTTCCATCATTGTTGTTCCAGGAACCCTGCCTTCCATCACTCTTGTTCCAGGAACCATGCCTTCCATCACTCTTGTTCCAGGAACCATGCCTTCCATCACTGTTGTTCCAGGAACCCTGCCTTCCATCCCTGTTGTTCCAGGAACCCTGCCTTCCATCACTGTTGTCCCAATAACCATGTTTTCCATCATTGTTCCAGGAACCATGCCTTCCACCACTGTTGTCCCAGGAACCATGTCTTCCATCACTGTTGTTCCAGGAACCATGCCTTCCATCACTTTTGTTCCAGGAACCCTGCCTTCCATCACTCTTGTTCCAGGAACCATGTCTTCCATCACTCTTGTTCCGGGAATCATGCCTTCCATCACTCTTGTTCTGGGAACCATGTCTTCCATCACTGTTGTCCCAGGAACCCATGCCTTCCATCACTTTTGTTCCAGGAACCTGCCTTCCATCACTCGTTGTTCCAGGAACCATGTCTTCCATCACTGTTGTTCCAGGAATCCATGCCTTCCATCACTCTTGTTCCAGGAACCCTGCCTTCCATCACTGTTGTCCCAGGAACCATGCCTTCCATCACTCTTGTTCCAGGAACCCTGCCTTCCATCACTGTTGTTCCAGGAACCCTGCCTTCCATCACTGTTGTTCCAGGAACCATGCCTTCCATCACTGTTGTTCCAGGAACCCTGCCTTCCATCACTGTTGTTCCAGGAACCATGCCTTCCATCACTGTTGTTCCAGGAACCCTGCCTTCCATCACTATTGTTCCAGGAACCATGCCTTCCATCGCTGTTGTTCCAGGAACCATGCCTTCCATCACTGTTGTTCCAGGAACCATGCCTTCCATCACTCTTGTTCCAGGAACCATGCCTTTCATCACTCTTGTTCCAGGAACCATGCCTTCCATCACTGTTGTTCCAGGGACCATGTCTTCCATCACTGTTGTTCCAGGAACCATGCCTTCCATCACTGTTGTTCCAGGAACCTTGCCTTCCATCACTGTTGTTCCAGGAACCATGCCTTCCATCACTGTTGTTCCAGGAACCATGCCTTCCATCACTGTTGTTCAAGGAACCATGCCTTCCATCACTTTTGTTCCAGGAACGCTGCCTTCCATCACTGTTGTTCCAGGAACCCTGCCTTCCATCACTGTTGTTCCAGGAACCCTGCCTTCCATCACTGTTGTTCCAGGAACCCTGCCTTCCATCACTGTTGTTCCAGGAACCATGCCTTCCATCACTGTTGTTCCAGGAACCATGCCTTCCATCACTCTTGTTCCAGGAACCATGCCTTCCATCACTGTTGTTCCAGGAACCATGCCTTCCATCACTGTTGTCCCATGAACCATGCCTTCCACCACTGTTCTCTCCCAGCCAGAAGGGAAAAATGAAGGAAGGTGTGGTTCCTACGAGAATGGCAAGGCTCAACCATCACACAGATGGATGCAGGCATTCTAATAGACAGATTAAAAACTACTTGCCTTACTGAATTATAAACACACACCATGCAATGTGTGGGGCATGCACTCTAACTGCTGGGCCATTCTCTCCTCAGGTTCAATGGAAAAAAAGAAAATGTAAGGAAACTGGTATGTTCTTCTTTATTGCACTTGTATTCTCTAACTGCAGCAAGAGATCCAATCACAGCTGCCGCTGGCTGCCTTCTCCAGACATCTCACAGCATTTTGTACGCACCATGCTGGCCTAGCTTCTTTCTTGTATTCATTAACAGCTTTGATGTTTCATTGGATATGCCATCATTATCATTGTGTGCCAGGCCGATAAGCACGGGTGGCCACCAACTCACACAATCATCAGGAGGTCGGCATGGCTGAATGGACAAGAACGCTCGTTCTTAACCATCCGGTGTGCTGATGCTGAGATCTGGGGGTTCAGCCCTTGCATCGGTCAGTTAGACTGAAATGTTGGTTTCTTGTCCTTGACTTAGAGATGTAAATTACAAGTGCCTCTGAAGTCGGAGTGGGTTCGCCTGATGGCGAGGGACACTGGTAATAAAGAAAGTTAATCCTACGCAAAATTCAATTGAGTACTACTAGAAGTAGCGTAAATGCAGCATGCTCAAGCGCAAATAAACAAAACATTTTCATCAGAATCTTAGATCAGGTTTTTGTTCTTGCCCTGAATTTACCAAAATGCAGTGTTATGACGTAGTGTGACCAGCTTCATTCTTTGCCAATGCTATTGGTTCTTTGCTTCTTCAACAAGTGTATAATCACATGGGGTACCTTGCAACCTGGTTTTACACAATCTACCCTAGCCTGGGTACTTTAACTATTGGGGAGAAAGATGGTGTGTGGTGGCTTGCATGGCTATGGTAGCTGGTCCATCACCATCAATTAAAATCCTTTTGTACACAATATGAAGCATAACAGAAATCAGATAATATCAAACATACATAATACGCTGGAATAATCACAGGCACAAATCAACAAAAATAGTCAATGAGCAGTTTCTATCCAGCAAGATAACCAAGAGTGTGCGGTATAAAAACAAACAGTCAAGTTATCTATTTCTGAGCAACACACTTCACCACTCTATCCTCACTGTAACAGATCATTCCAAGTTGTCTATTTCTGAACAACACACTTCACCCTTCTATCCTCACTGTAACAGATTATTCCAAGTTATCCATTTCTGACAACACATTCCAAGTTATCTATTTCTGATAACACACTTCACCCCTCTATCCTCACTGTAACACAAGTTATCTATTTCTGAGTAACACACTTCACCCCTCTATCCTCACTGTAACAGATCATTCCAGATTTACTCAGACAGGTCTAAGTAGCCGCCTCTCAATCCACTGTGGGCGTGGGAACTAACGTATGACAATATGTTGCAATAACAGGAAAACACACACACACATTTACACAAACATATATAAATCACCAGGAAGGATTGATACTTGCTTAAATAAAATAATTTTCAACAATTCTGTATATGGACATAATATAACAGGCATATGACTGTCTTGAGTTGGAGAAGAAAACAGTGACAAGGTATAAAACATACCAGCCAGAAAGGGGACTTTCAAATGAATGAATGAATCATCATCATCATCAAAATGAAGCAGGTCCTTTGTAGAACATAGCTCTTTTTCTCTATCCTTTTCCAGTGTCTCTGTCTCATGTATTCTCATGCACAAGGAGCCTTCAATATCCTGAACCCACCTTTGTGCTGGCTGACCTTTTGCCTCTTCAACCAGGAATCATGCCTTTCATGTCTGTTCTTTTGAAATCACTGGCCAAAGTACTTCAGTTTCTGAGACAAGATGCTGTCTATAGGCCAGTTTTCTTTTCTTTTCAAATCTCGTAGAATGTTAGTACGTATCTTCTTGCCTAATGGTATTCTAAGAATCTATCTGTAACATTTCAGTTCAAAGGCTCTGAATCAAAAGCAATGGTCAAAATACAAGCATTTCAAATGGGCAAGGAGGTGCATCAATCAACATGGGACTGGCACAGGTGGTGATGGCTGATGGAACAAAGGAAATCTGAACATCTATGGACATGAGTGCAATGATTATAATCTGAACTGAAGATACCAAGGAAGGGTGCTAACACCCTCACATCATGTGAAATCCTTTAAATGCCCTTCTGATGTGTCCCCAGCATGAAGAGGTAAATGGGTTTGAGTGTTCCAATCACCCCAAGAGCTATAATGATGGTAGCACAGCTACTGGTAGGGTCTCCCATGTCGGACAGGTCAAGAGTTAGGATCCAGACAAAGACAGACACAAACGTGCTGTCTTGTACGCAGACTGGGGACAGTCAAAGGCTAGGAAAAGCAAACCCTAAACAATGCTTGTCGAAGTCGGATGTATTGAACCACAGGATTGACAAAGCAGTGCAATCAATGCAATTCTCTCGGTGATGATGATGATGATGATGAAACATCCAATGTATGGACCACCGGGTTACAAGAATCCTTTATGAAAATTATGTCACCACCAAATTCTAGAAATGGTGTAAACAATTTACACAGCAGAGCTCCCAGCACAATCTTGAGATGATAAATAAAACATTCATTCCATAACCAACACTTACAGAGTGCCACACTGCAAACACAGCAATGGGAAGTCACAGAAAACAAACAAATCACAACCTTTCAAAGGTCCTGCAACTGCAGACCTCAATTAACCCTATAACCTCAATAGCAATGGCAACCATTAAACTGACTTTCTTAAGTGCAGAGATATTTACATATATGTGGTACAACTAGAGTAACTGATTCAGTTCTCCAAGTCATAGACTGTATGGTTCAAAGATCAGTTTCTAGTGTCCACATGCTGCAAACCGCAGCTTTCTGTTACCACGCTGAAACCTTTTATATCATTATAAATCCATTCAAACTATTTTAATGCTCCTTCCAAATAAATTCTCAATTCTAATTTTTGTTCACTTCTTGAATTTACATTGTCTGAACCGATACATTACTTAGTTGTGACATAAGATGACATTTTCACTGACATCTTTTATTTGTCTTGGTCAAATTCTTTATCTTCTTTTGCTCTTCATCCCCCATTGGCTCTGCCAAGCTATTCTATCTTTTGCTATCTCATGCAGCTCTCTCCATATCTATAATTCTTGTTTCCTTGTGTTTCTAGATCTCCCACTATTCCGTCCGCCCTATGGGTTCCAAATAAGGGAGTTTCTAGTTATATTATCCTCAGATTTTCTCATTGTGTGCCCAATCCTGTGCCAGCATCCTTTCCTCACCTCTTGATTTACAGGAATTGTTTAGTCTCTCTAACACTGATTTGTAAACTGATAATTCAATCACAGGTTATAGTCCACGGGACTGTGAGTTAAGTAACAAAGTTAAACAGCAACATCTGTAATAATGAAACTGCCGGCAGCTTAGCAAGGAGTGTGCTTAAGGAAGCTACAAACATATACACTAAAGTTGAGACATGTGGAAGATAATAGATCCTTTCAGCGAAATCAGCACACCAACACTAACAGTTTCTTATACACAGCTCAGAGTTGCAGTAAAACAAAAAAATTGTAATACAAATCTCAAACCACTTCAGCACTTCCATAAACAGTCCAAGTAAGCCATTTAATCTGAGATAAAATATAAAAGAACTCGAATAATGCAGCTTCAGAAAACATTATTACGGGAAACAAAGGATGCTGCGGCGATAAGCCCCAGACTCAGAGCCAGTCTGGGATTCTGAGATATGTAGTTATACATTTTTGTTTTCTAATTTATTCATTTCTTTTTCATTGTTTTCATTTTTTTTTAAATCTTTCCATTCTTCTCATTCAATTATTATGCATTAATGTAGTCACTGTAGTGTCTTCTCCATGTATATGCTGCGTTTTCCTCTGCTTGTTTCCTGATCAAGGCTTATAGTAGAAACATCCTTTGTTTTCCGTAATTATGTTTTGCAAAGCTGCATTACTTCGTTTTTTTAATATTGTTTACATCCCACAGCTTTACAAAGGTTTAATTAATTTTATTCATGTCAGAGACAAAATTATGTCTATATTACTAAATAATGGTCCATAAATACCTATCCTCTTATATTTAGTTCAAGGAAGTAATTCTATCACAGACACAATTATTTTTACATAATTACCGAATGAGAATCCATACTATTTGCCTTGGTATTTAGTTCTAGCAAGCCATTTTGTCAAATGTATGAAAGTGGACAATCGCAAATTAGTGAGAAATTATGTGGAAGCTCAGAGATGTGATTTTATAGACGAACGATGAGAATACCAAGGTCAGATTAAAAGATATCTTGAAAGAAGTTAACAGACAAAGAGAGTTGATTACCCATATCAGAAGAACACATTCCACATTATTTGGGCACATATTGAAAAGGCAAACACTGCAGTGCATCGAGATAATGGAAAACTGGAGGGGAAAAGGGGCAGAAGGAGACTAAGAGGGAAGGTACTAGGTAATTTAGCTTCATGGCATGTAAGATCTTTATCAGAACTGACTGGGAGTATATAAGACAGAAGATTGTGGACAGACATGATGACCAATATCACATGGCATGGACTTTAAAAAGGACATAATAATAAATTTTGACTGAATAAATATTAATTTTAAAAATGTTAATAGAGATTTTATTGACATTCAAGTGTTTATCTACAGAAGCTACAGATCACATACAAATGGAATTATATGGTGCAGTTGTACAGCCTACAGAGGAGTGAGTTCACATATTATGGCAATAAAACGATAGTGTCTAACGGACTGTTCAGTACTGTCAGCTGCATAAACATCAGCAAGTCTAGGTTCAAAATGAAGCATCTACCCACAAATTAGTTGCTTATCCTTTACAGGACACCACAGTCAACCTCAGCATTTTTGTGGCTGTTTGTTATTTCTAGGCAAGCTTACATTGAGTAGACTTTCTGAATGACCGGCACTATACCATTGTATGAAAACCAGCACAAGGTAGTCTGCTTCCAAATTGCCTGCAGCTGTGTTTTGTGCGCAGTATTCTGGATTACGAATTGCTTCGTAACTCCTTCACCACAGCCTTTGAAGCATCTAAAGGATTGTTAAATATTTTAAACTGCATATAGATTTGTGAGTTTAGATATTTGTGGCATTAAAAGTACAGTGTCTAAAGGACTGTTCACTACTTTAAACTGTTCAAAGATGATTGAGTTTAGATATTCACAGCATTACTGTTTGATAATTTAAACTGCCAACAGAATTGTCAGTTTAGATGTTCATGTCATTAAAAATGAAGCATCTAAAAGATCATTAAATACTTTGAACTGTCCATGGATTAGTGAGTTTAGATATTCTGCATTCATGACATTATAAATGCAGTGTCTAAAGTATTGCTCACAGCTTTCGACTGTATACAGATGTGTGAGTTTAGATATTCAGGTTATTAAAAATGAAGTGTCTAAAAGATTGTTCAATACTTTACGCTGCCTACAGATTAGCAAGTTTAGATATCTACTTCATAAAAAATGAAATGTCTAAAGGATGGTTCACCAGTTTTAAGAGTCCACGGATCAGATATTCATGGTATTACACAGCCTACAGGTTTATGAGTTTTGATAATCATGGCATTAAAAGTGCAGTGTCTAAAGCAGGGGTGGCCAACCTTTTCAGCAGGCGGGCCAAATTTCAAAAATTAATATTTTCCTGCCGGGCCACGCACCTAATTTTTTTTGTTAAATTAAAGTAAACAAGCAAGCGTGCTACAGCTTCGACCACATCGTTAGTTTCCCACTCCGCGGGCCGCAACATGACTACCGGCGGGCCGCATGTGGCCCGCAGGCCTCGTGCTGGCCACCTCTGGTCTAAAGGATCATTCAAGACTTCAAACTGCCTACGTAATTGTAAGTTTAGATATTAAAGGCTTTAAACTGCCTACAAAATTGTCAGTTCAGATATGCATAGCATTAAACTGCCCACAGAATTATTAGTTTAGATACTATAGGCTTTAAACTGCCGACAAAATTGCCAGTTTAGATATTCATGGCTTTAAACTGCCTACAGAATTGTCAGTTTAGATATTCATGGCTTTAAACTGCTTACAGAATTGTCAGCTTAGATATTCATGGCTTAAAATGTAGCGTCTAAAAGACTGTTAAATAATTTAAATTGCATACACATTTGTGAGTTTACATATTCATGGTATTAAAAGAGTAGCTTTTCAAAGATTATTCACTACTTTGAACTAAAAAAAAGAGAATATTAATATTTGTATATTACAAATCTTTTCACTTTGCTCACTAATGAGCGCACTTTCATTATGAAATATCACTATCATGTGCCATACTGCTAAGCTTGGGAAATCATGGTTCGCCCTCTCAAGCAATCACCATTCTCAGATAAGATTTGTATTTTTGTTCCAATTGCGCTATCTGCCAATGCTTTCGGGGCTTTCAGATCTATTCACCTTCATCTTTCTCTTTTTCAATTCAGTATGCCTGTTGTTACTAAGTTTTAAAAATTACTTCTCATAATATATCAAAAACATCTTGACTGCCAATATCTTATATATCTAATCAATGAAGCAAGCCAGCAGTTAAATTAGGAACAAAGTTTTGCGGGTGAAAGCCACATACAAAATTTTAAGTGTCCAAATAATTCTGGCAAAACAGAAAAACACTGGGGATTGAATGAGCTAAACAATGTTTTTTTTAAAATTAAACAGGAGCATTTTTGTACATTGACATAATGTACACAATGTGTACTGTTTGGCTAAGCATGAAAGGTTAAATATATCAAACTAGAGAAAGATGCAGAATTCCCATCATCATAACAGCTTGAGCTTCCCTGTAACTTTGTCGACAATGTCAACCTTCCCAAAGATGCCCAGTACGGTGGCAGATCCAGGTGCTACTTGGGTGTGACCCGCGTCATGAACAATACATCGGTCCAGCTTGAGGTTAGTTGCCTGTGTCGCTAATGCCTCAAGTTGTGCAGTGTTGTCACCTTTCAACACAATCTTTGTCTCTCTATGGAAAACAGTAACAGAAAACATTAGCCACAAGATGACAAAAACACAAAGAATACCAGGGGATAGAAGTAATTATCAGAGGACATCATTATCATTAAGTGCCCTGCCAGCTGGTGTAGGAATTCATGTCTCTCAGCAGATTGCTGTCCAAGATGTTCTGGATCAACTCTGTTGATGATATTCTTCCATGTCACAGTCTCAGTCCATCCAGCATCATTTCTCTTGGTCTGCCTCTGCTCTCTTTCCCTTGATCTTTCAGTTATCACGATGTTCTCCAGTACCTCTCTCTCATCATATGACTAAAGAAGCTGTTTGTCTCTTCTTATTGTTGCATATAATCTTCTAATTTCATTAGCCTCTTTCAAAACAAACATTGTTAGTTACTCTGGCAGTCCAAGGATTCACAACATTCATGTCAGAAAAAACATCATTGCTTCCAAGGTCTTTCTAATGTGTTCATTTACATTCCAAGATTCACTGCCATACAGCAAAACAGGCTCTATATAGCATTTCAGCACTCTTCTTCTTACATTCAAAGGATGGAAAGAATACAGGCATATTATACTTGGTTGTACAAAAAACATAGCATGCAAGGTGATGCGCTACCTTCTTGATTTTCCAACCATAGCGGATAGGATACAAATTTGCCGAGCATATGCCTACCTCAGATTCAACGCAAACACACAACATCCACTGCGTGGTGAAATTAAGAATGTAAAGGGCAGCAGATTAATAAGAGGAAAGTTGTGGATGGGTCAAGCCGAAGACATTCTTCATCAGGTGTGTTCACTTGAGGACTTAGAACCTGGTACTGATGGGGTTGGTACAAAAGTGGTTCTGCATCTGACAACTGGAACAGCAGCATAGAAAGAATGTTTGGTCAACCGCTGTTTTCAGCCAGTCTTGTATACAGCAGTAATTAGCATGCTTGCCTGCCAGCTCAGTGGGCATCTGTTCAAATCTTTTTCAAGGTGGGGACCATCTTAAATTTACGTGGGTTCCTTGGTTGACCCAGACAAGAATGGGTACCAGAAAATGTTCTGGGAAGTAAAGGTAGCCAGTGTGATACTGACCACATCGCTTATCGTGTATCGAATTATCTATTAAAATATGAGGCTAGTCCCATATACTTAATAAGACTCAATTTGTCAAAAAGACCCTTATATATATGTAAGTGTATACACACACACAAGAGGTGTTCAGTAAGTAATGCACCACATTGTTTTTCTCAGCTAGTAATAAAGATAGAATCATTAAATTCAGCACACTTCAAATATGGCATGTGCCGATAGTGTGCATAAAATTGCAACTCAACCTCCATATAATATGGGCTTGTCCTAAACCGTTGAAATGGAGCATGTTAGCAACTTGCAATATAAGCAGTGAATTGTGATAGAATTTCTTGTTGCAGAGAAGGAAACTATTGTGAACATTCACAAGCGTCTATGTGATGTGTATGGAAGTTTTTCAGTTAGTAGTAGTAGTCAGTCGCTGGATTCAGAGAATCAAAGAATCAGGAATTGATTGATTGATTGATTTAGGAACCGACATCACAGCATCCGGGACATTCCCATAAGCGCTCCATCCCCATCCTCAGCAGCCAGCGAAGAGTTCCAACACTAATAGTTCCAGCAGCAATCTGATTATACGTCCGTCTCGCCTTTCCTCTGAGCGTCGATTGTTGGCCAGATCCCCTCGTCACACCTCGCTGCCTCATTCTTACCAGACTATGGTGATCTATTTGCTCCTCCGAGGTGTACACGTGCTCCACAAGGCCAGCAACCACGTCTGCCTTGTCATGCATCAATACTCCACCAAGTTTTGCCGAGCCAGCCAATCTGTCCACCTGTTCATTCCCCAGAACACGGCATGCCCAGGAGAAAAGATCCAGGTGATGCTTGCTACCCGTGACCTCCAAAGCAAATCAGGAAGTGGAGATACAGAGCTGTTTTATCGGTCGTGTTGTGGATGTCATGCGACAGCCACCTGCGTAGAAATGTTGAAATGCTCTAAGGGCATTATTCTAACTGATAAATGAATCACTACTCAACAACTGGCCGTTCAGCTGTCAGTCAGCAATGGTAGTGCAATGCAGGAAAAAAAAAAACTTGGATTTTCTAACGTTTGCGCAAGATGGGTTCCTCGAAGTTCTCAGAAATGACCACCAATTAAAAATGAACGCAATTTCTTCTGAATTGTTGGAAACGTTTCAATGGTTATGGAGATAACTTTTTTGGCTAAGATCATTACAGGTGACAAAAAACCTGGGCACATCAATTTGACCTGAGACAAAAAGACAGCCAATGGAGTGCATCACCCGCAATCACCACAAAGAAAGAAATTCAAGACAACCCCTTCAGGCTGGGAAGGGTCGTGATCACTGTCTTTTGGGACATGAAGGTGTGATTCTTGTGGATGTTACGCCAAGAGGAGAGACATCAATTCGCAAGTTTACATTAAGGCATTGAAAAAACTCAATTGTTTTCTTAGATTTGGCTGCACAAGAATCCAGCAGACCTGCTTCTCCTTCAACGACAATGCGCATCCTCGAACAAGCCTGGCAACACGGAAAGCAATCACCAAATTGGGTTGGCCTGTACTACCCCATCCACTCTATAAGCCTGATTTGGTACCCCTCTGAGTTTCATGTTTGGTCCTTAAAGATGCACTTCGTGGGACAGGGTTTGAAGATGATGAAAGAGTGATTCATGCAGCGAAGACATGACTACAGGATCAAGACAAACATCGGATACGGGCAATGAATACATGCACTTGTTTCACGCTGGCATAAAGCCGTACAAGTTGATGGGGATTATACTGAATAATACTGATGTTTACGTGACTTATCCATGTATAAATAGAAATTGTTTGCATATCCTTTACAGGACATCGCTGTCAACATCAGCATCTTTCAGCTGATTGTTGATTTCTTGGCAAGATTACGCTCAGTAGTTTGCCATTGCTTCTGAGCAGCCGGCTCACATACCCCGTAAGTTACTGACGCGATTCGAACCACTGCTGATTTCTCACCATCGTCACGTTACTTATGAGAGTATACAAGATTACGGAGAAAAGTCACTAACCTCCAGGCCAGCTTATCCATGTATACTGTGTATAAATTGCATGCTTTGTGAATAAACAGCTCCGAAGAAAAACAGTGTAGTGCATTACTTTCTGTACCATCCTCGTATTGACCTATACAGCCAATGTGAAAGTTTAAAACTTAGCACTCCACTGGCAGTATGTGGCTCTGACTTATTACACACTCACCCATGAAAGAGAACTGGTCAGCCCAGCTCACAAAGCTATGACCTACAATATGTGAGGCTTTAAGAACGCTCATTTGATAGCAGTATCTGCCACTGCAATTACTTTGACCTTAGAAATCAGATGTGCTATGAGAATCGGTTTCAAGGCACACAACACATTATATTACCCCAAATGACCCCAGGCTAGGAGGATCTCGGCCTTAACATCATCCTCCATCATGCTGCGGAACAGGTTTAAGGCGGCATGAGCCACCTGGGCAGCAATCTTCCCCACACCCATGTTGAGCTCGCTGTTGACCACAAACACCATCTTGAAGCTGTCTGTGGTCAGGAACTCATCATCATCACTGCTGTCACTCGTGCCTTGAAGGTCAGCCTGCAACAGAACAAGCTGACTTTCACCCAACTGTAATTCAGCAAAAATGATGTCCTTTGGTATTCTACCATCACCCATCCTTCTAATGCAGTGGTTCTCAACCGGTGAAGAATTCACCACCCCCACCTCATGGAGGAATTTTAGGGTTTCCAGGGAAAGGGGGAGAGGGGGGGGGGGGGGGGGGGGTGTTAGATTATTTCAAGATCGTGTTAATACACAAACTGATTACTTGATATTGTTTTTCCCTCCATACTTTATGGTTCTGTACTTCTCACCCTTCTGAAATTTGTTTTATAACATAAGTAGACCCGCAAATCACGTTTAATGTAGACATCTAGAATTGTTCTAGTATGTGTTATTAAATTTAGCTTCCAATTTTACGTATACTGTGTAGGGGTGGGGGGGATCTATAGGGAGGAAATATGAAAGGGGAGAATGACATTCTGAACATATGGTGAAGGGGTGCATGGGCCAAAAAAAAGGTCAAGAACCACTGTCCTAACGTATCCTATCCATCTGAGTCTATGAAGACTGCATGGAACTAACTGTTACATCACCTAATCTTTCCAATACTTTGCTATTTGTGATCTTGTCTTGCCATTTAATACCAATTATTCTTCACAGACACCGCTGTTTAAATGTTTCTCTTCGTCTAAGCTGAGTAGGTTTCACTGCCATAAAGAAGAATACATGTATATAAAGCAAGACATATCAGAGTAAAGTAAAGCTGTTTATGAATGAAAGACAGCAAAAAGGTTGAAACTGAGAGAGATCAGGAAGAAAGTAAGAAAGAAACACAGCAAATGAGCCAGATCAGACAGGCAGAATGTTGTTAAGAAGATACAGTTATAGGAAACACCTCTAGTGGAGCATCCAAGTTCCTGTCCCCATTCTCCAACAGCCATCCAGCAGCTAGGTCGGCGCTCTGGTTTCCCGTGTAGAACAAAGCCTGTAAACACAAGATAACAGATGAGCAGGGGAAAACCCAAACTTCCCAACATATAACATTGTAATCAGAAGAGAACCAAAGTGTGTAGACGTAAAACATAATATAGAATACAGAACTAGCGCTTGCCAATACAGAACATATCAGTCAAAACAAAATCAAAGCTTGTAAATATATAATAGAGATGAACAGAGAATCAAAGCTTGTCAACATAGAACAGAGAATCAAAGCTTATCAAAATATAACATAGAACAGAGAATCAAAGCCTGTCAACATAGAACATATCAGTCAACACAAAATCAAAGCTTGTAAATATATAACAAAGCAATGAACAGAGAATCAAAGCTTGTCAACATATAACATAGATCAGAGAATCAAAAAGCTTGTTGACATATAACATAGATCAGAGAAGAAAAGCTTGTCAACATATAGCATAGATCAGAGAATCCAAAGCTTGTTGACACATAACATAGATCAGAGAATCAAATCTTGTCAACATATAACATATATCAGAGAATCAAAGCTTGTCAACATATAACATATATCAGAGAATCAAAGCTTGTCAACATATATAACAATATATCAGAGAATCAAAGCTTGTCAACATATATAACATATATATCAGAGAATCAAAGCTTGTCAACATATATAACATATATCAGAGAATCAAAGCTTGTCAACATATATAACATATATCAGAGAATCAAAGCTTGTTGACACATAACATATATCAGAGAATCAAAGCTTGTCAACATATAAACATATATCAGAGAATCAAAGCTTGTCAACATATATAACATATATCAGAGAATCAAAGCTTGTCAACATATATAACATATATCAGAGAATCAAAGCTTGTTGACACATAACATATATCAGAGAATCAAAGCTTGTCAACATATATAACATATATCAGAGAATCAAAGCTTGTTGACACATAACATATATCAGAGAATCAAAGCTTGTCAACATATATAACATATATCAGAGAATCAAAGCTTGTCAACATATATAACATATATCAGAGAATCAAAGCTTGTCAACATATATAACATAGATCAGAGAATCAAAGCTTGTCAACAATATAACATATATCAGAGAATCAAAGCTTGTCAACATATATAACATATATCAGAGAATCAAAGCTTGTCAACATATATAACATATAAACAGAGAATCAAAGCTTGTCAACATATAACATATATATCAGAGAATCAAAGCTTGTCAACATATAACATATATCAGAGAATCAAAGCTTGTCAACATATATACATATATCAGAGAATCAAAGCTTGTCAACATATATAACATATATCAGAGAATCAAAGCTTGTAACATATATAACATATATCAGAGAATCAAAGCTTGTGACACATAACATATATCAGAGAATCAAAGCTTGTTGACACATAACATATATCAGAGAATCAAAGCTTGTCAACATATATAACATAGATCAGAGAATCAAAGCTTGTCAACATATATAACATATATCAGAGAATCAAAGCTTGTCAACATATATAACATATATCAGAGAATCAAAGCTTGTCAACATATATAACATATATCAGAGAATCAAAGCTTGTCAACATATAACATATATATCAGAGAATCAAAGCTTGTCAACATATAACATATATCATACAACAGAGAATCAAAGCTTGTCAACATATATAACATATATCAGAGAATCAAAGCTTGTCAACATATATAACATATATCAGAGAATCAAAGCTTGTAACATATATAACATATATCAGAGAATCAAAGCTTGTTGACACATAACATATATATCAGAGAATCAAAGCTTGTCAACATTAACATATATATCAGAGAATCAAAGCTTGTCAACATATAACATATATATCAGAGAATCAAAGCTTGTCAACATATAACATATATATCAGAGAATCAAAGCTTGTTGACACATAACATATATATCAGAGAATCAAAGCTTGTTGACACATAACATATATATCAGAGAATCAAAGCTTGTCAACATATAACATATATATCAGAGAATCAAATCTTGTTGACACATAACATATATATCAGAGAATCAAAGCTTGTCAACATATAACATATATCAGAGAATCAAAGCTTGTCAACATATAACATATATCAGAGAATCAAAGCTTGTTGACATATAACATATATCAGAGAATCAAAGCTTGTTGACATATAACATATATCAGAGAATCAAAGCTTGTCAACATATAACATATATCAGAGAATCAAAGCTTGTTGACACATAACATATATCAGAGAATCAAAGCTTGTCAACATATAACATATATATCAGAGAATCAAAGCTTGTCAACATATAACATATATATCAGAGAATCAAAGCTTGTCAACATATAACATATATCAGAGAATCAAAGCTTGTCAACATATAACATATATCAGAGAATCAAAGCTTGTTGACACATAACATATATCAGAGAATCAAAGCTTGTCAACATATAACATATATCAGAGAATCAAAGCTTGTCAACATATAACATATATCAGAGAATCAAAGCTTGTCAACATATAAATATATAGAGAATCAAAGCTTGTACACATAACATATATCAGAGAATCAAAGCTTGTCAACATATATAACATATATCAGAGAATCAAAGCTTGTTGACACATAACATAATCAAGAGAATCAAATTTCAATATAAATAATCAGAGAATCAAATTGTCAAATATAAACAATATCAGAGAATCAAAGCTTGTTGACACATAACATAATCAGAGAATCAAAGCTTTAACATATAAAATATACAGAAATCAAAGCTTGTCAACATATAAACATATATCAGAAATCAAATTAACATATCAACAATTAACAATATATCAGAGAATCAAAGCTTTAACATATAATAAGATATAAAATTCAAATTTTAAAAATATAAAACAAATGACACAAAGCTTTCAAATAAATTATCAAGAATCAAACTTTCAACATAATAACATATATACAGAGAATCAAAGCTTTAAAAATAAAACATATATCAGAGAATAAAGCTTTAAATAAATATAAGAGAAAAAGTTGTCAACATATATAACATATAAGAGAAAAGCTTAACAAAACATATATCAGAGAATAAAGCTTGCAACATATATAACATATATCAGAAAAAGCTTGTACATATAACATATATCAGAAACAAAGCTTGTCAACATATATAACATATATCAAGAATCAAAGATATATAACATATATCAGAGAATCAAAGCTTGTTGACACAAACATATATCAGAGAATCAAAGCTTGTCAACATATATAACATATATCAGAGAATCAAAGCCTGTCAAAATATATAACATATATCAGAGAATCAAAGCTTGTCAACATATAACAATATCAGAGACTCAAATCTTGTCAACATATATAACATATATCAGAGAATCAAAGCTTGTCAACATATAACATAGATCAGAGAATCAAATCTTGTCAACATATAACATATATCAGAGAATCAAAGCTTGTCAACATATATAACATATATCAGAGAATCAAAGCTTGTCAACATATAACATATATATCAGAGAATCAAAGCTTGTCAACATATAAATATATATCAGAGAATCAAAGCTTGTCGACATATATAACATATATATCAGAGAATCAAATCTTGTCAACATATATAACATATATCAGAGAATCAAAGCTTGTCAACATATATAAATAATACAGAGAATCAAAACTTGTCAACTATATAACAAAAATCAGAGAATCAAAGCTTGTCAACATATAACATATATATCAAGTCAAACTTTAACATATAAATAATTCAAAATCAAAGTGAACAAAACATATATAATTTAGAGAATCAAAGCTTGTCAACATATAAATATATATCAGAGAATCAAAGCTTGTCAACATATATAAATATATCAGAGAATCAAAGCTTGTCAACAAAATACATATATAAAAGAATCAAAGCTTAACAAATTACATATATCAGAGAATCAAAGCTTGTCAACATAAACTATATCAGAGAATCAAGCTTGTCAACATAAACTTAACATATAACAAATTCGAGAATCAAACTTGTCACATATATAAACATATCAGAGAATCAAACTTGTCAACATATAAACATATCAGAGAATCAAATTATCAAAATCAAACTTGTCAACATATAACATATATCAGAGAATCAAATCTTGTCAACATATATAACATATATCAGTATCAAAGATTAAAAATTTCAAAATCAAATTATCAAAATAAACTTGTCAACATATATAACATATATACAGAGAATCAAAGCTTGTCAACATATATAACATATAAACAGAGAATCAAAGCTTGTCAACAAAATAACATATATCAGAGAATCAAAGCTTGTCAACATATATAACATATAATCAGAGAATCAAAGCTTGTCAACAATATAACATATATCAGAGAATCAAATCTTGTCAACATATATAACATATATCAGAGAATCAAAGCTTGTCAACAATATAACATATATCAGAGAATCAAAGCTTGTCAACAAAATAACATATATATCAGAGAATCAAAGCTTGTCAACATATAACATATATCAGAGAATCAAAGCTTGTCAACAAAATAACATATATATCAGAGAATCAAAGCTTGTCAACATATATAACAATATATCAGAGAATCAAAGCTTGTCAACATATATAACAATATATCAGAGAATCAAAGCTTGTCAACATATATAACTATATATCAGAGAATCAAAGCTTGTCAACATATATAAACATATATCAGAGAATCAAAGCTTGTCAACATATAACATAATACAGAGAATCAAAGCTTGTCAACATATAAAAATATATATCAGAGAATCAAAGCTTGTCAACATATAAACATATATACAGAGAATCAAAGCTTGTCAACATATATAACATATATCAGAGAATCAAAGCTTGTCAACATAATTTAAAATATATCAGAGAATCAAAGCTTGTCAACATTAACATATATCAGAGAATCAAAGCTTGTCAACATATAACATATATCAGAGAATCAAAGCTTGTCAACATATAACATAATATCAGAGAATCAAAGCTTGTCAAAATATAACATAATATCAGAGAATCAAAGCTTGTCAACATATATAACATATATCAGAGAATCAAAGCTTGTCAACATATATAACATATATCAGAGAATCAAAGCTTGTCAAAATATAACATAGATCAGGAGAATCAAAGCTTGTCAAAATATATAACATAGATCAGAGAATCAAAGCTTGTCAACATATATAACATATATCATACAACAGAGAATCAAAGCTTGTCAACATATATAACATATATCATACAACAGAGAATCAAAGCTTGTCAACATATATAACATATATCATACAACAGAGAATCAAAGCTTGTCAACATATATAACATATATCAGAGAATCAAAGCTTGTCAACATATAACATATATCAGAGAATCAAAGCTTGTCAACATATAACATAATATATCAGAGAATCAAAGCTTGTCAAACATATAACATATATCAGAGAAGCAAAGCTTGTCCAACTATAACATATATCAGAGAATCAAAGCCTGTCAAAATATAAACATAGAACAGAGAATCAAGCTTGTCAACATATAACATATATATCAGAGAATCAAAGCTTGTCAACATATAACATATATCAGAGAATCAAAGCCTGTCAAAATATAACAGAACAGAGAATCAAAGCTTGTCAACATATAACATATATCAGAGAATCAAAGCTTGTCAACATATATAACATATATCAGAGAATCAAAGCCTGTCAAAATTATAACATAGAACAGAGAATCAAAGCTTGCAAAAACACAACATACCATATGAGCAGTGAAACAAAGCTAGTCAACATACAACATAACAATGTCTATCAATACACAATACATCAATGAACAGGCAGCAAAATCATACCAACACTCCTGCTATCTAATTGTTACTACTAGTTCCAATGAAGAATCAGTAACAGCCTGCCAACATACAACATAAGTATAACATAACAATGAATACAAAAACAAAAAATTGTCAACATATAACATAAGCTTGGATCAGAAAACACACCCTACCACCAAACATCACAACACATAACATAAGCTTGGATCAGAAAACACAACCGACCACCACGAAACATCACAACATATAACATAAGCTTGGATCAGAAAACACAACCGACCACCACGAAACATAACATAAGCCTGGATCAGAAAACACACCCTACCACCAAACATCACAACACATAACATAAGCTTGGATCAGAAAACACAAATGACCCTACGAAACATCACAACATATAACATAAGCTTTGGATCAGAAAACACACCCGACCACCAAACATCACAACAACAATTACAGAAATGAAGGCCTGGTAGCATACAATAAACATGTCACCCTACAAACATTTTTAATAAAAAATTAGAAGCGAGACGAGTAACCACAACCATTCTTACAAATAAAAACATTGTACGGAAGCCCATGGCTGAAATGGATAAGAGCACTGGTTCTTAAAACATTCGGTGTACTGATGATGAGGTAGGGGGTTCAAACCTTACACTGGTCAGTTGGACTAAATATGTTGACTTCTCATCCTTGACTTGGGGGACGTAAATAACAAGTACCCCTGAAGTTAGAGTGGATTCACCTGACGGCGAGGGATACTGGTAAAAGGGAAAACTAATCCAATTGCAAAGATCAGTCCATTGCACTAAAACCAATAGTACGTGTATGGACTAGGCTTGGGCTCAAGGCGAGCAAGTACAATCAATAAAAGTACAAAAAAGCTATTAAACTTTACAGTACAATTAAAGTGATTGTTGTCATTGGTAACAGCATATTTGGTTTAAATAACTGAAAACTAACTAACTCAAACAACCTTCTTTACAGATGCCCAAAAATATCATGTACTGCAGTCTTATCGTGGTCGAGACAGGAACACAGTGCTGATCCACGACTCTGGTGATCGAGTGAGATGGCAGAACATGACTGCCCACACTTATCAGCATGGCACATGAACGATGGAATAACTTAATGAAAGTGCTGCAACAATGTACTATCTTAATGCAAAGTATTATTTCTGATTGTACAATGCAGGGTCATAAACCAAATTTACCAGCCATTTTCACGGGGGTTTCAAGGTTCCTTGCTAATCCAATTGCAAAGATCAGTCCAGTGCACTAAACAATAGTACGTGTATGGACTAGGCTTGGGCTCAAGGCGAGCAAGTACAATCAATAAAAGTACAAAAAGCTATTAAACTTTACAGTACAATTAAAGTGATTGTTGTCATTGGTAACAGCATATTTGGTTTAAATAACTGAAAACTAACTAACTCAAACAACCTTCTTACAGATGCCAAGAATATCATGTACTGCAGTCTTATCGTGGTCGAGACAGGAACACAGTGCTGATCCACGACTCTGGTGATCGAGTGAGATGCAGAACATGACTGCCCCACTTATCAGCATGGCACATGAACGATGGAATAACTTAATGAAAGTGCTGCAACAATGTACTATCTTAATGCAAATATTATTTCTGATTGTACAATGCAGGGTCATAAACCAAATTTACCAGCCATTTTCACTGGGGTTTCAAGGTTTCCTCAAGGTCGTTTTGTCTTTTTTAAGGTTGTGCCAGGCATTTCCCATGGGACAACTAAATTCAAACACAAATTTAACTCACCCGAATTGCCGCATTCCTAGAAAATCCAAGGCTCATAATCTGGCCAACTGCCTCTTCATTGGGGCTAAACAGTGCTTGGGTGGTGTCATGGACTGTATCTTCCTCTCTAGTGGCAGACATGATGAAGCATGAAAGTTGAAGTCCTGATGGAAGAAATAAGAAGTCTCAGTAACATCAAGTTGTTCACACACCATAAAAGCATATCAAGGTTATTATGTTGTTGTTCTTGTGTTAGGTTCATTATTATTATTATTATTATTATTATTATTATTATTATTATTATTATTATTATTATTATTATTATTATTATTATGATGTTGTTGTAGTTGTTCTTGTAGTGGTTGTTGTTAGGTTCATCCCAGTTCAACAGACAACAATGGGAACTGATCAAAAGAAATCAAACTGGCCAAAGCAATACAGACATTAAACAGTATAAAGAACCTATGGCACAATACCAGCCAACATAGCGGATAGGCAGGCGGGTCATTAATATCTTGGAGAACTAATTGTCTCTGGACACAGTTTGCTAGTGCATTTCCCCCATTTTTGGACTTGGTGGACCCAGTTTTGTGGCACAGCTACTGAGCTGAGTGATTCATGCAACACTGTGAGCTCTAATTTCATTCAGAATGTTTTGTGTGTGTTTGTGTCATCAGTAACTGCATGGTGAAATGCAAATTCAGAAAATGGGAAAGGGTTTGATTGGTGGTAAGTCGGGCGGGTAACTTCATGTGATAATGATTGTGCTTGCTGATTCTGTCCTGATAATAAACAATAAAAAGTTTAAGTAACATGAAGATGGTCTGTTCACATGCCATAAAGGCATATTATAGTCTGTCCCAAAAAGAATGCCTTCATTCATGATCAATTATTTTGAAAACTTGTGTTGCATCCTTATGAAATTTTTCCTGCCGTCTTATATTTACCCCCACCCAAGGAATATGTCTTTGATAAGTACAAAAGCAACTTAAATCATGGAAAGCGGCGACATTTCTTTGATGTACTGGTGAAAAACTAGTGATTTCTCGCTAACGAACTTGTTTTACAGTAATGCCAATGCCCCCGCCAGTTTGGATGACAAATACAAGGCGTGTCCAGATTTGTATGGGAGTGGGTGCAATGTCTACTCTGCTGAGATGGAACATGATTACCTGTTTTGCATGACGAATATAGCTGTGAATGTCTCTGTAGTGGACTTCCTTCTTAACGGTCAAGATATTGGTCCTCTTTTCATTGAAGTTTATAGAATGATTCGTATGTTCGTGTGTTGTCCCCTCATTTGACAACGTGTTTCTTCTCACGTTTCTTGTTATGCCACAATATGTCAGTTCCCACCACAATATTACTCTTCGGTTGGTATTCAGTGCATCTAGAGCTTTTTGTTTTTTCAATGTCAGTTGTTTGTCACCATTGAGGGCTTATGGAATTGAAAATTCATCACTGTGGAATACAAACTGTTGCCATTAACAAGTTGTATTGTTTATGCCGATGCTGTAATGTTTAGGGCCTGCAATTCTTCGGAATATGTGGAGCAAAATATCCCAGTAGGTGTGCATGTGGATTAATATCTGCGATCTGCCCAGACCTTAATCGGTGTCGGACGATTCCAGTAGGTTGATGACTGCTATCGGTTGCATAATATTCAATCCATCCTTTCTCCAATAGTCATCTTCCTCTTTCAACACATGGTATTCATATTTTTTCCAGCAACTTTTATCAATTTTTAATAGCGCGGTCAGAGTTAGTATCTTGACGTCAGACAATTTGAATAGATTGATTGATTGATTGATTTAGAAACCGACATCACAGCATTCGGGTCATTCCCATAAGCGCTCCGTCCCCATCCTCAGCAGCCAGTGAAGAGTTCCAACACCAATAATTCCAGTAACAACCTGATTATATGTCCGTCTCGCCTTTCCTCTGAGCGTCGAGCCTCAGCCAGATCCCCTCGTCACTCCTCACTGCCTCATTCTTGCCAGACTATGGTGATCCATTTGCTCCTCTGAGGTGTACACGTGCTCCCACAAGGCTGCAACCATGTCTGCCTTGTCATGCATCAATGCCGTAGGTATTTTGCCTTCTTGGGCAACTACATTGTGATATGATGAATTGTCCATAATTAGACAAGACGGTCTATCTAGGGATAGAAGCACTGTATTCTCGAGCCAATCGCTAAATACATTGCCATTCACCTCATTATGATAATTCCTATTGTCTGTATGCTTTGATACAAACACGAATCCAGCATTCTGTAGTAAACTATTTTGAGTACTACCAGCATGGGCTATGACGAAACGCTGTCCTTTACTACTGGGCACATATCGCGTTATCTTTCCGTCCACTGATTGCCATTCCTTTTCACTTGTGTGGTGCGCATTGATCCAGGTTTCATCCAAATACACTATGTCATAATTTTATTTGCGCATTTCCCTTATTTCACGTAGGTATCTGCTTCTCGTGGCTCCTAAATGCAGTTGCTCGCAAATGATATTTCTACCTCCCTTGTACTTTTTTCCCCCTCCCTTTTTTTTTTTTTTTTTTTTTTAATTCCGGTACAAAGGCGGCAAAATGACGCGTTACTTTTCGGGGGGATTCTATTTAGTGTTTTCCTTTGGATTTCGTGTGATTTCCTATGGATTTCCTGTGAATAGTGTTTTCCTGTGGATTATGTGATGTTATTTTGTGCTCTTTTATTGGAAGTTTTCAAAAGAAGCCACGGAAGGCAGGTGGTGGATGAAATTTTGAGGGCAGCCGACAGATATTTGTTGGTCATGGTCTCGAGTTCACGACGGCAGGCAGAGGAGCTCTTCTTGAGTCAATGGCTGCGGTCTCCGACCAGTACGGTCACTGCCATAGAGGAAAGCAACGGCAAACTACCTCTTTAAAAGTGCCTAGTATATCATGATTCGCTTAAAGACTGATCATCGCAAGACAAGGACAGAGACGTTAAAATTAGCAACATGGAACGTTAGGACGTTAAACGACGACGAAAAATTAGAGAACATAAAACAAGAAATTGAAAGGGAAAAAATTAATATTTTAGGTATGTGCGAAACGAGATGGACAGGATCAGGCATCAAGATAGATGACGATTTCAAGATTATTTATTCTGGAGGTGAAGATCGTCATAGGGGAGTGGCAATTATTTTGGACCGGAAAACATCAAAATCTGTTCAAGGATATTGGGCCGTGTCGGACAGAGTTCTACTAGTTAAATTAAGTGGCAGACCTTTTAGCATAAATATTATTCAAGTATATGCCCCAACAGGAGAATCCAGTGAAGATAGTGTAGAAGAATTTTATAATGACATAGAGGCTGCCTTAAAGAAATGTAAAAATTCAGAAATAAACATCATAATAGGGGACTTCAATGCAAAAGTAGGAAATCAAGGGGATAGATACACAGTAGGAAACTATGGTTTAGGAGAGAGAAATGAAAGAGGATACAGACTCGTGGAGTGGGCAAAAGAACAGGAAATGATTGTAGGAAACACCTGGTTTAAGCAACACCCTAGAAGATTATGGACATGGAGGAGTCCTGATAGCAGGATTAGAAACCAGATTGACTACATTCTCATTAGCAGAAGATTTAGAAACGCGCTAACAGTAGCAAAAACAGTTCCCAGTGCTGATTGTTATAGTGACCACAGATTACTCACAGGAACATTGAGGATAAAGTTGAAGAAAGTCAAGTATATAACAGGAAACACTAAATATGATTTGTGTACATTGAGTAATGACAAGGAAATACAAAACAAATTCAACATAGAAGTACAGAACAGATTTGAAATATTGTCTGATCTAGAGATATTATTCCAGGATGTGGATGATCAATGGGAAACGTTGAAGAATTCAATCAATGTGGCTGCAGAAACAACTATTCCAAAATTAAAGAAGGTGGGTCGTAAGAAATGGATGACTGAAGAAATTTTACACCTCATGGAAACAAGAAGACTCAACAAAAATAATTCTGTCAAATATGAAGAAATTCACAGACAAGTCAGAATATTATGTAAGGAGGCAAAAGAATCATGGCTTGAGGAAAAGTGCTTAGAAATTGAAAACCAACACAACAGTCAAAATACCAAATTAGTGCACAAAAGAATTCAGGAACTTACTAATAAAAGAACAAGTACATCAACAGGGTGTCTAAAAACTAAAGATGGCAAAATCATAATAGAAAAAGACCAGATTCTACATGTATGGACAGATTATGTGAAACACCTTTATGATGATAACAGAGACGAACAGTATGATATTAGATTTAATAATGAAGGACCGCCAATTTTGGAGATGGAGGTTCGAAATGTTCTTAAGCATATGAAAGCTGGCAAGGCCCCCGGTGCAGATAACATCACAACAGAAATGATTAAAGCTTTAGAAGAATTTGGACTAGAGCAAGTCACCAGACTGATGAACACATTATATGATACTGGAGATATACCTCCTGAATTATGTAACTCTGTATTTATTGCAATCCCAAAGAAATCAGGAACCTTGGAATGTGATCAACATAGAACAATTAGTATAATGAGTCACATCACAAAGATTTTGCTAAGAATTATCATGCAAAGAGTGAGGAAGAAGATACAACCTGAAATAGGGGAAGAACAATGTGGGTTTGTAGAAGGAAAGGGTACAGTAAATGCTGTGTATATGCTGCGAACAGTTATTGAACGTGCTATAGAAGTAAACAAGGATATACATCTTTGCTTTATTGACTATACAAAGGCTTTTGATAGAGTTAGACATGTCAACATGGTGGATATGCTTGCAGATCTACAAATTGATGGGAAAGACATTAGACTTATAAAAAACATATATTGGAAACAACAAGCTGCAATAAGGATTGATAATGAAGTGGGACAGTATCAGCCAATTAAGAGAGGTGTTAGGCAGGGATGTGTGATGTCTCCAGATCTTTTTTCCCTATACAGTGAAAATATTTTCAGAAATGTAGAGGATATAAATGGAATCAGCATTGGAGGACGAAACATCAATAACATTAGATATGCAGATGATACAGTATTAATTGCAGACAATGCGCAGGACCTGCAACAATTAGTAGATGCGGTTGTTGTACACAGTGAGCAACTGGGGTTAGAATTAAATTGTAAAAAGACTCAGGTTATGGTCGTCACTAGGAAGGAAGAAGTGCCACAATGTAATATACAAGTAAATGGAAATATTCTTCAACAAGTGAATCGGTACAATTATCTTGGAACAGTCATAACATCTGATGGGAGATGCCTTGAAGAGATTAGAACAAGAATCGCCATGGCGAAAGTAGCCTTTAGCAAGATGAAAAACATTCTGACCAATAAAAAGATGTCAATTGAAACGAGAAAAAGAGTGTTGAGGGGATACATAGAGCCTGTTCTTTTGTATGGATGTGAAACTTGGACAATGAGCAGTCAAGCTGAAAAACATCTGATGGCTGCAGAAATGTGGTTTCTGAGGAAAATGCAAAGAATACCATGGACAGACAGAAAAACCAATGACCAAGTACTACAGGAGACAAATGAACATCGTAAACTGATTAGAGAAATTAGACGTAGACAGTCAAAATTTTTTGGACATGTTATGAGAAGAAATGGATTGGAGAACTTGGTGACAACTGGCAAGATCAAAGGGAACAGACCAAGAGGAAGACCGAGAGGAAAATACCTGGATGGCTTGGCCACATGGCATGGACGAGACAGGAACACTGAGCTGATCCACGACACTGGTGATCGAGTGAAATGGCAAGTCATGACCGCCCACGCTTTCCAGCATGGCACATGATTGATTGATTGTACTTTCTAAATGTGAAGCCTTATATGAAAGGACCCACATTAATGACACACCTCTGAAGATACTGCGACACCACTGAACACTCCCCGTTTCACTTCTCAAGGCTCTTTTCGTAAGGCCAATCCCCATGAACAACGTGAAAATTTACTATTGAACGCTCATGTTTCCTCGTGAAGATGTAATACTTCTAATATTGTGCACTTCATCTCTGTCCCGTAAATTATATACCACATATAAACAAACTTTGAAATATGCTGTAAAATCTCCAGAACAAAAAAATTTTTGTTGGGTGGACACCATGATAAGGTTATATGCTAAATCTCATCATTTTCTCTCAGCTGGTTACTGAGATATGGAATTTTACATTGGGGCAGACAAAAGTATATGGACTATAAGGATTTTATGTTGTTGTTGTTGTGTTAGGTTCATCCCAGCTCAACATTCAACAACAATGGGAACTGATCAAATGAAATCGGACATAGACTGGCCATAGCAATGCAAACATTCAACAGCATAAAGAACAGTAACTTATTGGCAGCCATTTTGAACCTATTAATCAGGTTGAAACATAAAGTTACAGCAGCAACATGACCTTTATGTTTCATTCACTAATCTCCAAATGAAAACCTTATGGTTTCTTAGGCATTATGATATGTTTTTGTTTTTTTACTTTTTAACTGATTCACTGCCAAGAGTCGATTAATCAGCTCAATTTAACTACCCTAAATTGCCAAGAGCCAACTGATCAGCTGAATGTTGACAGTGCGTTATTTGTTTCATTTTCAGTATCTTTCACAATTTTAGTGCCTGGTAAATGAAAATTTACAAGTAAAAAGAAATGCCTTTCGAGCAATATCGGACAAGAAGCATTGAGAAAGCAGGTTTTGAGAAAACTAGCTTGTGAAACTGGTTTGTTTGTATTATTTTAGAATTGGCAATGCCCTCCGGTTCTCGACCTCGTTGATTTACAACAGATTGTTTTAAATAATTTTAGGTTATAATTATTCTGATTTAAAAGACTTTGTAAAATATTCTAAAACTGATAGCACATGCAGTAATGTGGTTATTAAGCCGGTGGACATTATGGAAAATAAACCTAACAGTGAAAGTTCATCAAATGATGGCACATGTGGAATTATGCTTGCTCTAATGGGCCACACTTGTGCCCCTAAGTTTGCTTTGCCTGTCACAAATAAGCTGAGAAGTATTTAAATAATTAAATTTAAAAGAATAATAATTAAAACTAATTAGAAAATAGTATATATACTGGTTCTCATTCTAATGAGTATAAATCTGCCTCGTGTTTTCTTAACTTTTTCCATTTTGTGTCAAAATGATGTGTTTCAAAATATGATGTTTTAATTGTGTGTTGATGATGCTGAAGAACAATTCTTGTGATAATGGTGAAGAAAAGTGGTGTATTTATCATTATTCAGTAAATTTAATTGGAATTATCACCTGTCTTCAAAATTGTTTTTTTTTACAAATTCTAACATTATGATAATGTATATATAATAAAATAGTATCAATACTGACGTGTTCCTTGTGCAATTTCCTTTAATTTGATATATAATACAATATCGCTGCTACCATTTTTAGATCATTACTATGACACTTCCCATTTTCTGCCATCAATTTCTGTTTGGTCCAAACTCACTTTTTATTTGGCAGTGAATCAGTCAATGTTATTTACTGCCAATATTGTACCTTGCGGTGTATGGCAGGGGGGGGTCTTTGAATCTGAGGAATTAAGGCCGCCTGGCTAGTGGAGTCGCCGCGAACTGTGCAGGTTATGATTTTCTTTTTGCCCCTGACAGAAAAAAAATCCCACACCTTACCGAGGGATCGAACCCGGGTCTCCCGAATGGGAGTCCAGCGTTCTAGCCACTCGGCCAGCCGCGCCTCAATCAGTCAATAAGCATAATATAACATTATTTGGTTCTATTTATGTTAATGGGTAGCATTTTGAATGCATGTGATTAAATGACAAAATATTTCAAAAATTTAGGTCTCATTATTACGAATAAAATTATATATGGTTGCTAAAGTCTTTGTTCACAAATAAAAAAAGTTACATAAGTGTATGTGTTTAAAAGAAAACAGTGATCTCAGTGTTTAGGTCACACTTGATCAAGGTGCTCAAATAGTATTTTTTCTTCGTTGATATTAAATGATATAACTAACATACAAACATTAATATGGCTTAGAATTGACCTACAGACTTTAATAAGGTGCCGTTGGATTTGTGTTTTTTGTTTTTCAAGAGGTATCCAACAACGCAGGTTATTATATAATTAAAAAGTAATTTAGAAAATGTTACTAAAATGGCTACTAATCAGTATCAAGTTTAAAAAATAGTAAATTCAATAGCGATTCCATTAGATCCTAAACTGGAAATAATAATCCGCGCCAGCCCAGAAGGAACTATTGGGTGCCTAAAAATGGCTATGAAAGGACCATGCATGTTTCTGACAGCATCCATTCATTCAAATATCAAGTGACAATAACAAGCACCTCTTAGTTTCTGCAGAATATGTCAGTCTAACATTCTGTGCATAGAAATAGGTGGAAATTATCTTGTCTTTGAAATAAATTCAATTATTTTGAATACCGTAATTAATTTTATTTTCTAGAGGTCGATTAAGTATATAAACATGTTTTTCAATGGATTTTCGAATTCCGCATCCATTTTTATATACATCTCGCTGGATCTGTGGTAGAAAAAAAATTATTTTTGCAGAGATCTTGTTTCCTGCTTGCAATTGGAAATCCAAAATGGCGGTGCTGCGCACATCGATCGGGCTAGGCGTATTCTTTTTACACTTAAAACATGCAATTTGAACTACTAAAGTTAAAAAGAACACAAGATTAAAGGTTATTCATAATTTATTTGTATACTTTTACTTTTTTCTATCATTTAACATGACTAAACATATTTTTGAAATCAGTTTTCATATCCGTCTATGATCTGCTTGAGTCAATCTCGCACAGACTGGCAGTACAATTTTAATTTTAGAATGAACTGTAAATGAGTAAATACTGTTAGATTAGTAATTTTTAAATCTGCAGCATTTGTCTTATATTTTTGCATCTCTCATTATTGTTCATCAATGGCAGTGTCCGTTGCAGACTTTTTCTACTTGGACCCCATCATACTCAGAAAATGAATTTTTCTGAGTGACATCATGGTGATAATTTTTTAAGACTAAATTTTTTAATGTTAATGTTGCATTACTTTGATCATGTTTTTCTAATTGAGTATTGGCTAATGAGCACCACCACAGCTACAGAGGCCTTGAGAAACCACATCCAGCGGCACCTCAATGAAGCCTGAATGAATGTCAATATAGAGATATTAAGTGTTGTGATTTTGAACAAAGAAATACTTCAAGAATCCATTAACTGAGCTCTTGCTACTATAACTGTTTTGTTTTTAAACGAACATTTTAGCACCATACACCACTGCAATAGGAATAACGAGACCTAACTTCTGAAGTCAACTATAATTAGTAATTAAAAATAATAATTAATTGGTGGCCATTTTTAATTGCTAATTAGGGTTAATTAGTCACAACACATGCTATCGAAACAGGAGAGTACCCATAACGTGCGTAGCATAATTCCACATAATAATAAAAGATGCAACTTGCCAGGGTTTAAGGCTAACATTAAGAATGCACGTTGTAATTAATTGAAGGCCATTTTTAATTGCTAATTAGATCGCAGCGCATGCTATCAAAACAGGAAAGTACCAGTTAGATCAGTAGCATCATTCCACATAATAAAAGTAAAAGGTATAGCTTGCCCGGTTTTAAAAATAACATTAAGAATGCATGTGGTAATTAATGAATAATAAGTAATTTGTGGCCATTTTTAATTTCTAAGTAGGTCACGATGCAACCTATGTAAAAATATATGACATGAGCAGTTAGGCTTCGCTACCTTGATCGCAATGATGTATGGTTGCTAAGGTGTTCGTTTTAAAACAAATAAGTTACATTAGTAAGAAAACAAATTTTGATCAATACAGCTATCACTTTGACTGGGACACGAAGGAAATATGCCCAGAGAGTGGATTCATTAGGGTCTCTTTGTTTAAGATCACAACACTCAAATATGCATATCTGTGCTAATTGACGTACAGGCATCATTGAGGTACTGTTGGATTTGGTTTATCAAGGCCTCTCAATCTGTGGTGATCTCATTGGTAAATACCCAATTTGAATATCCTGATCAGAATACCTATTAATCAGAATTAGCCAAAGTTTCTTGATTAAGGGGGCATATGGCAAATTCGTTACCCGGACTCCGTAGTTGTAGTCAAACCCCAAATGGTTCTCAAACAGCATTTTGATTTCCTTTTCTTTTTACTGTGTTAGTGACCTCCTTGAAGGGTTTTTTTTGGCAAGGGTTTTTTCGTTCAAATTCAGTAGTTTGGCCAAAAATTTTTTCAAATTTCTGAACAAACCGGCCCCCCCATACTTATTTCGGTTAAAAAACACCCAAAAAAAAGCAAGTTTTTGCAATGGTCGACTCTGCTAACCAAAATTTTTTTTGCGGGGAAATTTTTTCAGTAACTTTTCCCCCTTTTTAGGGTAATCAGTTAAAAAAAAGGGGTATTCAATATTATAATATAATTATATCAATCATCATCAGTCATCAGCTCACTGAGTCACCACAGTCACAGTGTAGTGTAAACGACAGTCAGTTAACACAGCACAACAGCAATTTTAGTTAAGTGACCTTGCAACACATCTTTGATGCTCACAAAAAAGCAATCGTAACATACAAGAATTCGACTATTAAAATAGCAATACCTTGCAATATTCTGATAGCGGAGTGTCGAGTGCCTAGGGCCTAGACTGGCGTGTGGGACCAAGTCCAAAAAATAGAGAAGTACGTTATGTTTGTAACTTGAACTATGGGCGCCACCATGTTTACGGGGAATTGTGGGTAAGTAAAGTAAAGGAACAGAAGTCAAAAAATTAATTGCATATCATTTACAGGGCATAACCGTCAACCCCAGTATTTGTTAGCTGTTTGTGATTTTTTGGCAAGTTTACGTTCAGTAGTTTGCCATTGCTTTCTGAACCCAACATAAGATGGTCTGCTGCCAAATCGCCCACAGCTGTGTTTCGAACGCGGTATGCGGGATTATGAACTGCGCCCGTAACCCAGGCGTCAAAAATGCTTTCAACAGCATGGAATCAGTATTAATATCTAGAGATATTAACAACGCATTACAAATGAGAATTGTCAAATGTAATGTATATTCAACACAGTTGTTTGTTCATCAAGAATGATGATGACCATTCATTTCATCCAGTGGGGTTGAAAGTATGGAGCCGTGAGTTCTAAGATGACTGATAAGGCCTATTTTGGCTCGAAATGTTCTTTGACAATGTGGGGAAAGAATGCTTGACGTTCCAGGAGGAGGATCTCCTGCAGTGGTTTTTCTGTCCAGCCTTTTATTCACAGCTCTTACAGCCCTGGTTGCTTCAGCGGTGACTGCACCCTTGTGTAATGATGTACGCCACGAATTTCGGTCTTTGGCAGCAGTCTCCCAAGTGTCAGGATGAATTCCAAAAGCTTTTAGTGAGATCTTCAGAATGTCTTTAAAGCGTTTCCGTTGGCCGCCCTCGGAGCGTTTACCACAACGCAACTCGCCGTAAAAAATTCGTTTGGGGAACCTGTGATCTGGCATGCGAGCTAAGTGGCCAACCCAGCGAATCTTAATTCTTCATTAGTATAGTGTGGATACTGGGCATAGACGCTCTTTTTAGGACTTCGGTGTCTGGGATCTTGTCTTACCATTTAATCTTCAAAAGCTTCCTAAGGCAGACTGTGTGGAAGTGGTTTAATTTCTTAGCGTGTCGCTGATAAACAGTCCATGCTTCACAAGCATATACTATAGCAATGTAGATAATACAACTGCTTTGTAGACTTTCGGCTTTGTTTGCAGACTTAGTCCATTTCTGTCCCATACATTACTTGTACAGTCTGCCAAAGACCGCGCTGGCCTTGGAGATTCTTGCATTCACTTCGTCATCTAATTGTAGCAGCTTGTGACACAGTGCTGCCAAGATAGGTGAATTTGTCCACAACATTTAGTCTATGACCATTCACTTTGATATTCGGCACAGTGTGATTAATCCCTGGAGCTGGCTGGTACATGACTACCGTCTTCTCCAAGTTGATATTGAGCCCAAAGTTGGCAAAGGCAAATGAGAAATCTGAAACATTGTGTTGCATATCTGCCTCTGAGTTGGCATATAGAGCGCAATCATCAGCAAACAGGAGCTCTCTGACGGTGTCGCTGTTAATTTTGGTTTTAGCTTTCAGCCTTCTGAGATTGAACAACTTTCCACCCATGCGGTAGTTGATGTCTATTCCAGTGTCGTTGTTTTCGAAGACATTCGTCAGCATAGCTAAAAACATGAGGCTGAACAGTGTTGGTGCCAGGACACAGCTCTGCTTCACTTCATTGGTGACAGGAAAGGGCTCAGACAGCTCGCCATTTTCCTGTACTCTTGCCTGCATAACATCATTAAATAACTGCACTATTTGGACACACTTTTGTGGACAACCATATTTCACCATAATCTTCCACAGTCCTTCTCTACTGACTGTATCAAAAGCCTTGGTAAGGTCAATGAAAGTGGAGAACATTTCGGAGTTCTGTTCCTGACATTTCTCTTGCAGCTGCCTTGCAGCGAAAATCATGTCAACAGTTCCTCGTTCTTTTCTGAAGCCACATTGACTCTCAGGAAGAAGACCTTGGTCGAGATGGACTGTGAGGCGATTGAGAAGAATTCTGGCGAGTATCTTCCCTGCAATTGAGAGCAAGGAGATGCCTCGGTGGTTGTCACAGGATTGGCGGTTTCCTTTACGTTTGTAAAGGTGGACTATTGACGCGTCCTTGAAATCTTGTGGCATGGTCTCGTTCACCCATATGTTTGTAAAGACTTGGTGAAGCTGCTCTATTAGAACCGGTCCACCTGCTTTGTATATTTCTGCCGGAATAGAGTCAGGACCAGGCGCCTTGCCGCTGGAAAGTTGCTGGATGGCTTTGTTTACTTCCAGTATGGTTGGCAGGTCAGCAAGAGTATCGTTAGTGGGAACTTGAGGAAAGCAGTTGCTGGCTTCATCATCGATGGAGAAGATTACATTTAAGATGTTGCCAAAATGCTCTGCCCAGCGTTGAAGAATTTCTTTCTTATCAGTGACCAATGTTCCCCCATCTGAACTAAGGAGGGGAACTATGCCTGGTGATGTAGGACCATAGACCGCTTTCAGTGAGTCATAGAGGTTTTTCATATCATGTCTGTCAGCAAAGCCTTGAATTTCATCAGCTGTGTTGCTCAGCCAGGAGTCCCGCATGTGTCGAAGTTTCTGCTGCACTATTCTCCGAATGTTATTGAAAGCATCTTTTTTTTTTTTTTTGGTGCTGACTTTGGGTCGTTCAAATATGCCTTGTGGAGAAGGTGTTTCTCGGCCAGCAATTCGTTGATGTCTTTGGAATTTTCATCGCTTCCGGGTGGCTGGACTCAGGATCCATAGCAGTTTTGTAAATTGTGTCTTTTAGGGTTCTCCACTCTGTTTCTGCGTTTTGTTTAGCTGCGGTACTGGGTTTGAGGCGATCATCCAACATATTTTCAAACGACAGCTGCGTTTTTTGTTTGTTTGTTTTTTTTTTTTTTTTTTTTTTTCACTTTTACCCCTATAGGACGCCGTGGTGGTTTGATTTATTTTTGAGATATCAGATGACGGTCTTTCCAACATTCGGCACCACACATGGATTTTGTCACCCGAACGTCTTGTCTGTCACTCCTCCTGACGATGACATAGTCAATGAGGTGCCAGTGTTTCGAACGAGGGTGCATCCACGATGTTCTATTTCTCCTGGGAAGATGGAAAGTTGTGTTGGTGATCAGGTGTTCGTGTTCGGCACAGGTCTGAAGGAGGAGGAGTCCATTGCTGTTACAATTTCCGAATCCTTACTTTCTAATGATGCCACTCTAACAGGCGGTGTCCTTGCCTACTCTGGCATTGAAGTCCCCAAGGAGTAACAGTTTGTCTCCTTTGGGGACAGATGTTAGTACGTTGTGCAGGTCCTCATAGAACTTGTTTTTGGCGTCATCTTCATTGGTCATGGTTGGTGCGTAGACACTCACGGTGGTTGCATGCTTCTTTCCTTTCAGAAGGAGTAGCATAATGGTCATATGCCTGAAATTTATAGCCTTCGAAAATTCAGCTAGTTTCCCTACCAGGGCAGACTTAATAGCCAATCCCACACCGACTGGCGTCTTTCCTCTCTTTTCCTTCCACTCCAGAAGAATGTATAGCCGGCACCTACTTCACAGATTTGACCTTCTTCTGCAAGACCTGTCTCGCTCAAGGCTGCAATGTCGATGTTGTACCTGCCCAGCTCTCTCCCAATCAGTGCTGTTCGTCTCTCTGGGTCCGACGCACCGTCTCTATCAAGTAGGGTGCGTACATTCCATTTTCCGATAGTTAAGGGAATATGTTTTTTTTTTTTTTAAACCTGTTTTTACTTTGGTATGTCGACCGCAGTATAGGGTACCCACTAACCGCGGCTAGTTGGTTAGGTAATGATGGAGCAGACATTGTTTAGGGCACCTTTTCTAGCCCCGTCCTCATGCTATGGAGGTGAGCAGTGCTTTCCTGAAGAGGGCTGCTCAGTCGCTCAGGGGGCTGCCGAATCCCGCTGTTGCTCCGGTAAGTAGAAGACGACCATATGGCCTAAGCCGCCTGTGTGTGCAGGTCTGCGACTACGACTGCTAGCGTACCCACCCCTACCGCATCGCCGCTCGCCCATCGCCACTAGGCTTGAAGGTGATATATGTAGTTGGATGAAGAATGACTTTCTCGATGAATTTGATTAAAGTGAGGAAGAGTTGCGTAATTCGTCGACCTCACTCTCTCTCCCGAGTCCATCTGAATCCAGTGGCAAGACAAGTCATGACGACTGGAAACGAATACAGGTGTAGTGGATGACCAGGGCCCTCAATATATTCAACATTACTATATATCGTGTGAGCCTGGACATTTAACAAGCAATTAGAAAGTCGAACAGATGCCATGGACATGTGGATATACAGAAGAATGTGTCGTATTTAAAGGCAACAAAAACAAACAAATACAGAAGTACTAGAAAAGCTGGAAATGAAAATAGAGTTGATGAAAGAAATAAAAAGAGGCAAGAGAAATATTTCGGCCATGTTCAAAGACATATCACTCTTATAAAACCACACTGGAGGGTAAGGTTGAAGGCAATCGAGCAAGAGGTAGACAACGATACAAGTGGGAAGATAATATCAAGAGATGGACGAACAACAAACAATCTGACAGAATGTACAGCCATGGCGAGAGACAGACAGTGTTGGAGATCCACTGCAGCCGACCTTTATTGTGGAGACGGCACCTGATTCATTGATTGAAAGTAAAGAACCCATTCCCAGGGTTTGAGGCGTATTGGATTTGTGGTGCGAATCCCATGTTTTTATAGATCAGACAGCGCTAGTTGGATGATGTGGTCCATATTACGATGATCGAGGGCATTGTGGGCTTGAGACTTGATTTATTGTCATCATGTAGCGGGTCCATTGCAGAAATTTGCTGCCGTCACGGTTCAGGCGCCTCATGCACTCTCAAGTTCACAGAACAATCAATTGTTGCGGATTCCTTGAGGTAAATAATGCAGCACAAATTCATAAGTATCGACTGGCACTCAAGGGAATAGTTGAAAGAATAAGAGATTAGAAGTCACTGGATAACATAACAATTTTAATCTACAGTTAGTTACCAAGCCGGGAATAGAAGTTGTCACCTCCAGCGGCTAGCTGCAGAAACAAAGTCTACTTCCATGTTTAGCCAAGGTGTTTGCAACGTCATGCGTCCTTCTCCCTGCTGGTCGACACCTTGCCACTTCTTCCAGGAACTATTTCTCCCACCACCGTTCTTTCCAAAGCACTGCGACGTTTGATAGTAGTAAATTAATACACCCACAGTGTTCTTGTTTCCGAGACACGATACTGATAGTGAGTCAGCCGTCTTCAATATTCAGATCTTCTACAATGTAAGTATTTGTGTTCTTCTTGGTGCTCGATATTCTAGGAACTTTTATGTCACAGTTAAGCTCAAAGACCCCCACAAAAGTTTTTTTTTTTTGTGTTTGTCAAATAGAACTTGAATCGGGAATAAATACTAAACAATGAAGTCCGAGGCCAGCAACGTTCAATCACAGTAAATAAGATGAAAATTTTTTGTAGATTAGTTAGTTGCATATCCTTTACAGCGCATCGAAATCAACCCCAGCATTTATTTGACTGTTTGTGATTTACTGGACAGTTTTTACATTCAGTAGGTTGCTATTGTTTTCTTATTTAATGTTAATTGTTAATCATTTTCAGTTTGTGAAGGATCACTTTAATTGAACACCAGTACGTTAATAAGTGCGCCAGCTTCTTACCGAAGATCGCACAAGGGAATCATCGACTCAGTGCACGAATTCAGAAAGCAATGACAGACTACTGAAAGTAAACTTTTCTAGAAATCACAAACAGCCAAAAAATGCTGGAGTTGATTTGACGTCCTGAAAAGGATGTGCAGCTAACTTTAATTAAGGAGAGCAGGGTAGATAATACAAGTTACTTTTGAAATAGCGTGTCGTATATTATACAGTCGTTTCCCTTGCAAGGGTCTTTATGAACTTTGGTAATCTGACAGCAAAGATAACCCGGCAATATACATACGTCGATCCTGCACTAGCGTAGTTGGTAGACGCCTCATGGTCCGTGGGCATCGGTTCGAATTCCCATCGAGACGGATTTTCACAACTGGCCTTGGTTCATCGGTCTTCCACCATATGCGCAATACGCTTAAGACGTCTAAATGGGGGTCATGTACTTAAGTGCTTTAAATAAGCGTAGATAAAGAACAAAATATCATACTATCAACTCTGCGGTGCTCATACACACTGGCTAAATTAGTAAGTAACTGGTTGTTCATATTAAATATTAGGTACTACCTGCTTTCTGTCAGCGCCGAATGTTGGGATGTCAGGTCACAGTCAGATATGACAGCTATCGTATGACAGCAGACCGTACTATCTGCTTTCTGTTAGCGCCGAATGTTGGGACGTCAGGTCTTAGTCAGATATGACTGAGCTATCGTATGACAGTAGTCGGTACTACCTGCTTTCTGTTAGCTCCGAATGTTGGGCGGCAATCACCAAACTCGACACCACACATTGTGCCAACGGCTTCGTGCAGAGGAGTGCAACTGGGAGGGTACAAGTCTTACCTTAGTGGGAAGAAATGCAACCTAAAACTAAATATCATGGCAGGGCAGACCAGGATCTAAACCTTGGTCGGCAAATGGTCTAGGATGGAAGTTTCGACAGGTGGACAGTTAGAGTATTGCTTTGCTGATCCTACAGCTTCTGCAGCTTCTCTTGTTCCAGACGTATTGGTGTTACCTTTCCTCTAGAATAAACTAGGCAGACCGAGAGAGGGATCATGCTGCATGTGCAACACATGGTCTCTACATTCACCCCAGACTGTGGAGGGCGGGCGCGCCATGGACCAGGTTGACATTCTGAATGCTCTACGAGAAGTAAGACTGTTGCGAGAACCAAGTGATGACTGTGAATCTACAACCACAGTCAGACTGCGTGAACTGCAAATTAAAAGAGGTGTGGCTAAAAAAGAACACTACGCAGGAAGCCAAAGAAGATTGATAAACCAACACAGAACTGGTGTCGTGAGCCGCTACACGCTGCGGGTTTTGCTGAGGAGAGGGTCCGAGCACTTATGGACTGAATGGTTCGATGTGCAATGAGGATGATCTGTCGACTAACTAACTAACATTGTACTATGGTGAGGTATAACTACATTTTACAAAGTATCATCTATCAAAACGGCCAGGTGCCAGTCAGCTTGGATAAAGTAAAGTATGCTAACCTAGTCATATACACGGCAGACGTTTTAAATATGTAAGTACACTCTCCTTATATAAAGCACAATATGCTGACCAAGTCATACTTGTGGCAAACGCACTGGTCAAATTAATAAGTAAACTGAATGGGTATAGTACACTATGCTGACGCTATCATAAAAATGGCAGACGTTTCAAATATGTAAGTGCACTCTGCTTGGATAAAGTACAACGTGCTGACCGAGTCGTATACATGGCAGAGTGCTGTGTTACAAAGGATACTGTGTAGGACAGTGAGTAAACAATATAAAAGTAACTCATCCTTGCTGTAGGCCTACAAAATGTGATGGTGCTGCCACATTACAGACTTATAGCATGAAACTACTAGGGACAATTATTTAAAATGTGAAGGTTTTCAGATGTGGTTAGACAGCTGATCATGCTGAATATCACGATAGGGGAAACAAATCGCATCGAGCGTGTTGGGTTAATCGCTATGAGATACCGCTAATAATGCCATGAGTGCGGTAGGAAGCGCGTTCCACATCCCCCTCTCGCCGTTCGCTAAGACAGGGGACATAATGATCACCTGTTCGTGTGTGCATTCATGCTTACAGCATATGACGGTCCGAGCACTCAATGGCAGGTTCCTGCTTAGGGACTTCTTTTAGGGGGAAGGAGGGGTAACGTAGTGGCTAGACGCACGCGACCCGCCTGGTGATTATGCTTTTGTTTCGTATTTTGAAAAGCCTGACTATAGACATAATTTACGATGAGTCCATGAGATGTATAAGAAGCGACGATAAAACCAAGTGGAAATCTGAACATTCACTTCACAAGGAAAAGTGATGCATATTACCAATCCAATCAAAAAGAACAAGTTACAATCTTTATGATCCGCACAGGAAACAATTGGCTGAAATACCATAGTATAATAAACTAAAGATAGGAGAACCGGTGAGCGCAAATGTGGAACTGGTAAAATGACAACTAACCATTTGCTGCAGGCGTGTCCAGTATATGTCAAATAGAGAAAGCTGGTTCTGCTTACACCCGATACATTTGAGGATACACTCTATGAAGATGTCATCAATATTAAGTTGACTGCTGCGTTCTGTGCATTTATTCATGTTGATGTTTGAAAGTGTGCCAGGCAGAAGAAGACAATCAAAGACCGAGATCTGTGGAGTCACATGATTGCCTAAACCATATGGAAAGGCACGGGATGATTAAAATCGAATTGTATGAGACTAAAGCACTTGTAGGCGCTTAGTGAAACATCTCCGTGTGCAAAAGAAGTCATTCGTGACTGTATATCTATGTAATTTCTGACATCATCTGTTATCGCGTGTACAAGATAGAAGAAACTTGTTACTTATTTTAGTATTGTCCCCTTTCTTTAATGTTCATGTTTGTTCTCTCATATATACAAAAGAAAAAAAAAAAAGTCAACTTTGTTATTTATTATAAGGTTTGTTCCAATACAAAGAATTACGTTCGCTGTTTTGTGATCTGTTGCTTTATGTCATCCATAAACTTCTGAAATTCCGACAAACACTCGGGAGTCATGACCCGGACGAGCTCGCCTCCTGAGGTGTAAACGGAGGTAAAGACGAGTGGGGGGGGGGGGGGATACTTCTGATGATCGGAAGCCTCCAGTTGTGCTTGCACCACTGTGTTCATTTCGTAATCTACCATCTGTGTTCTGTCTGTGTGAGGCTTTTTTGTAGCCTATAAATTACACATGAACTACAAAATACCCAGGCTTCATTCTATGAATAAATGTGAAATAAAACTCAACATGCAAGAACAACAGAAACTGTCAGATAATAATACTATTAAATATTTATTGAGACAGTAAATGTTAATTTTAACATAGGTCTCTACACTGACAGCCAGACGACCAGCAAAGAAAAAAATCATATTGCATTATTTGCTTTGCAGCCAGCCAGTCAGCCCCCCCCCCCCCCCCCCCCACACACACACTCTCTCTCTCTCTCTCTCACACACACACACACACACACAGACACACACACACACACGCACGCACACACACATGCATACGCAAAGCACATGCATACAATCAAACATAGTCATTACCATACACACACAAACACACACACAGATAACAAAGACAATGATTAGTGTCAACTACATAGAATTTACCCCTACTGTCACATGAAAGCAAATATACATACAATAGTATCATCATGTGCCGTAACAATAATCGTGGGCAGTCGTGCATTGCTATTTCACACAAGCCCAATATCAGATAACGTGTATGTTCGTACCCCAGTTATATCATGTGGCCAAGCCATCCAGGAATGTATCTCTGAATCTCCCTTTAGCGCTTTTCCATCAAGTACATCATCATCAACAGTATCATGTGTCAGGCCGATAAGCGTGGGCGGTCATGTTTCGCCACACCACGCGATCACCAGAGCCGCGATCAAGAAAATAAAACAGAAATAACTCAAAAGCTACGACATCTCACTATGATGGCAATAGATATCTAACACTTTCTTCGCACTTACAAAGAGATTAAGACACAATGGAAAACACTAATCTAAGCGTTCGCAATTTGGTTTTCAATTGCTAAATTTCTTGTGATATCTTGGAGCTATATTCCACAACAGAAAAAAGACATATATAATTATATATTAAATGTCGAGCACAACCCACTACTGGCAACGCTGATCGTATTCTGGTATGAACCTAAGGCCTATCCACGTTAATGTGGAAGCACTAGACTCGAGTTTTGCTCTCGTTTGAGCTCGTCAGTAGTGCATATCCTTGACCGGACCCGTAAACAAACCCCGGATCATTGGCGTGTGAAGCGTGTGTGTAACCACTAGACCATGCGGCACACGCCGGACACGGCGAAATTATCACAACAGAATATTACATTAACGTCTACATATATATTAGACGCCATTGTAATAATGGAGGTCTGTTATGTCTTGTTAGATATATTTCCGTCATAGAGATATCACACACGGCAACATACTATCGGAAATCCAAAACATTGTTTACCCTTAGTGAATTTAAGCACAAAAACCACAAAAATATGTTGCACTATTTATGGTCTGGCATATTTCGCTGCATCTCGTCAGATGTACACAGCATTCAGCAGAGTTACATATCATATGAAGTGAATAAATGAATAACACTTCAGCTGAAACAATCAAACTACAGTTACAGGTAATGTTCGACACACCTGCAATGTGATTTAACATGTCAGCTTTAGTAATCCACCCAGTCGCTTCACAGATGAATTCGACAAGCCACGTTTCGGAAATTAAAAATAATGTATTCCTACAACATATTGTTTGTGACTTTTGTCTTTACATTACTATGGAGTAATAACTATACGCGAAGTCAGACAATGCGATGTATAGTTTACACGGTATTTTAGATCACTCCTCATCTACACTAGTGGATGGGAGGTGCCGAATGAACACATGAGCTTTAGGAGCTGTTGTATCGGAACCTCACCCATCTACAGGGCGTTCAGGTTTCTTGGTTTTAAGTATCAACGTCATAACAATCCTGGAAAACTGATTAATACTCTGTTTACCCCGGCAGATATCGCAGGATTAAATGCTGGTTTCTCCAGTAAAGCGCTGTTTGTAAACAAGTCGGATTTGTCCAGCTTATCCGCCTCTTATTGTTAGAAATACCTCTAAATCCGAACTCAAGCAACCTTAAATATACCTTAAACTAGTAGCAGTCGATAGAGGACCTTTAAGTGGTTCCTTTGTTCAACGAGTGTTCCATTTATTCGCGCTCTTGAAGTCAACAGACCCCCACACTCCAGTATCAACTGGCCTTGAAGGTTCTTGTAAGAGAAAAGCGTCTATGCCTGGTACCCTCGAGTGTCGCATCTGTCCATGTGCTAAGTTGAGTCAAGAACAGACATCACCGCACTCGGGCCATTCCCATACACTCTCTGTCTTCATCTTCAACAGCCAGCGAAGAGTTCCAATACTAATGACACTAGCTGCAGTCTGATTATATGTCCGTGTAGGATTTCCTCGGAGTTCTGAGTGTCGGCTAGATCCTCGGGTCACTTCCTACCCCACCAAGCCATGATGATTTATATCTTACATTTTAACTTAGTGCAACACGGACTGAGAATCACACACTACGATTTCTCTATTGAGTCTAGTACCTTCTAACCACCTCAAAGCCGCAGTGTTCACAATCACCTCCATCTTCATACTTGAGATTGTAGACCTCTCCCTTCTACTTGGAAACGAGAAAACTGAAGTTATGTTATTTGTGCATCCTAAATGTTATTATCATCACTATCAACATATAGCCATTGATGTCGGTCTTAGGGATATCACGAGTGAAGAATCGCCACTCAAGGTCCTCCATTGTTCACAATCCCTAGCTACTGTCTTGGTAAACAAACGCGCTAACGCTTATGTTATCGTAGTGCTTAGAATGTAGGGAAGGTAATTTATAATACAAGTCAGTTTCGAAACACCTTCCGGTATTCTAGAGTTACTTCCCTGTGTATATTTTAGGAATACCAGAAGACATTTTGGCGGCTGCATTATGCACAGGGAACGCTTTTACAATCTATCCGCGGTTGTTTGTAGGATGAACTGCATGTTCGGGGAAAAATGGTGTAGCTGGCTTTGTCGCAGAACGGACTGGTTTTGCCTTGTGCAGTAATGTGTGGCTGTTGGTTTTCTAGGGACTGCCGCTTCCATCGAAGATGAACTATTTTTCTTTTAGGACTTTTGTGTTGACAATTTGGCGGCGGCATTATGCACCGTGTACCGTTGCGGGCTGTTGGTTGTCGGGACTCCTGTCTTTTCCACTTTTCACATGGGGCAGTAAGAAGCATTTTGTGTGATATTCACTGGCACAGGAACGAAGCATAATGGGGACGACCCGTTGCTGTGAAGTTGGAACCGCGACTTACTAAGTTACTGTAGGAATACCGTGGTTGCCCATTCTTTGAATATTTAGCGTTCTGTTTGTCTTCCTCTTCTTCGTTTGTCTTCAACGGTCTGAATTCCGATGATAACGTGGTGACTTCATCTGTGATATAAGCAGTTCTTTTGTCTTCTTTATGATAGATGCCCAGAATTCTTATGGAACATTTCCTCGGCAGCCCTAATCTTTCGTTCTGCATCTGTGGTGTGTTTTACAGTACATGTAGCTAGCTGCCCTAAAAATTCTGACTGCGGCACTGCTTGGATGTAGAGGAAATCAAAACGCTGCAGCCGTGCACCACTGCTTTAACCCATTCAGTGCTAAACAATAAGTAGGTTCGGACCAAACAAAAATGGATGGCAAAAAATGGGAAGTAGAGGTTATGACCTAACAGTTGTTAATATGGTAGCAGACATTTTGTATTATATAACAAACTAAAGTAAGTTGCTCAGGAAAACTATTATATTTACATTTAATTGAGACAACATTTCGCAATGACAACATTTTGGCGATGTGCATGCACATGGCAGATAAGGGTACTCACTTAAGACTATTAATCATCCCATGTCACTTAATAAGATAACTGATCACGAACTTATCGGACAGTGTAATGTTGGCACTATTTGTACAACTATACACTGTTTTAGTTGGAAAGTGTATTACTTCAGTCTTTTACTTTTGGGGGTGCTAGATGTGTCCATATCGAAAATTGTAACATTACAGTCTTGCACTGTTGGTAGAACTAGAAGTGTACTTGAGAAGTGTAACATTTCAGTTGTTTTATTATTCGCAGAACTAGAGGTGTACTATTGGCACACCAACACTTGCATTTGTCGGAAAATATAACATTGCTGTGGTGCACTATTGGCACAACTAAACATACACTTGTCGGAAAGGGTAACATCGTACTCTTGCACTATTGGCACAACTAAACACACGCTGGTCGGAAAGGGTAACATTGTACTCTTGCACAATTGGCACAACTGGACACATACTTGTTGGAAAGGGTAACATTGTACTCTTGCACTATTGGCACAACTAAACACACACTTACCGCAAAGGGTAACATCGCACTCTTGCACTATTGACACAACTAAACACACGCTGGTCGGAAAGGGTAACATTGTACTCTTGCACTATTGGCACAACTGGACACATACTTGTCAGAAAGGGTAACATTGCACTCTTGCACTATAGACACAACTAGACGCATACTTGTCGGAAAATAACATTGCAGTAGTGCACTATTGGTACAGCTAGACAGGATATGCCACTCCAAAATCGCTAGATAGAAACACATAACTCAATTTTGGTAAAATCTGTGACTTCGGCCGCAAATTTCAGATACTAGATAATCTACGTAAGAAAGCTTTAAATTTGCATGCGCCATCTAATTATAAGCACACCAATAACAATAACCCCATCATATGTATTATAGGAAATACTGATGATGTATTGTTTGAAAGTTAATAGTTTCCTTTCGATAGAAAGAGTTAATTTATCTCAGAGGGAAAAGTGTTAATTTATCTAATGACGTCTGACGGTTGAAGAAAGATAAGTAACATTAACAACAATGGCGCGAAATAAATATTAAATCTTGTACAAATATACACTTAAATTTATTATTATTACTAACATCATCATTATCAGGATCATTACGAGCACTGCTAGTAATATTATCACGATTGTCGTCATTATCGTCTTCGTCATCATCATTACCCATCATCATCATCACGATCAGTGTCATCACAAATATTACTATTTATATTATTATGGTAGTCGTTTTCAAAATGTTCATCACAATCATTACTTACTAATAATATCATCATCACAATCATTACTATCAATATCATCATAACAATCATTACTATTAATATAATCATTAACATCATCATCTTTCGAACATTCACTATTATTATTACTATTATTATTTATTTGCAAAGCAAAGCTTGACCGCTATTTGCAGCTTTCTCAAACAGCAAGGACAGAGTCGGTGATCACATCAAACCACTGGGGAGTCACAGTGGCGAAAAGATTACGTGCTCCGAAGATTGTGGGTTTGGTTCCGGTCTACGTCGTTCGGTTCATGATTGCAGATTTTCTCGGAGGCACCTGGGTGTCGTCACTGAAGTTCTGGAGTTCGTGCTTTGTGAGACGCTTTTGCCACCCCCCCCCCCCCACCCCCCTCACCCAACCCCGTCTGGAAAATGGCTGACCTTGATGCCCTTAGCACGTCTTATTTTGTTTAATGACTCACCAAGCCCCGGTCGTCATTATATACTTTGTGACACTGCTGATCTCCGTGACAACGGCCCTGTTCAATATTAGAGGCGCTAGTGTTAAGCAGGAATTTTCGAACTCCGAGGCTTTGTAAGAAAACACGTGAACACTAGCGAACAAACAGTAGAAATTCTGTGAAGATCTAAGCATCTATGACAGGGTTATCAAACTCAATCGCTCAGCGGACCAAAAACTCAAATCATACGTAAGGTTGCGGGCCGAACAGGATAAACATTCAATAAGCCGAAAATGAAACCTTTTTTTTAGACATTAATATAAATTAAAACATAAAAAAAGATCTACGCAGTGTCAGTCGTGTCATTACTTTCATCGACAGCAAGGGAGAATGCAACAAGGTCTTTGCCTATTTCGATCAGCTGTGTTTTCACATCAGTGGCCATCTTACAAACCCGATCAACAACTGTATTTCTGCTAAGGCTTACCTTTGCAAACATCTGCTTTTCACACACTTTCACCATGCAGCGCTCCAAAAACTCTACTTCTGTAAATGGTTGGCGTGATTTTGCGATCCCCTCGGCCACAATACAACTTGCTTTCACAGCAGCTTCAGTTTGTAATTTTGCGTTGGTGAAAAACATTTGCTGTGATGTTAGATGCCTTTTCAATTCTTCTGTCTTCTGTAGCTTCTGCTCTGCATTCATGCTGTTTAACTTGTCTTGATGTTTAGTCTCGCAGATTATATTCTGTTATCACAGCCACATTATCTCCACAAATTAGACACACGAGTTTAAGGCCAATATCAGCAAGCATATTAGCATTCAGCTTCCCAGTGGCTTTCACAGGCTCTGTTTTCAGAATCAAATTTTCTCTTGGTTATTTCAAAGGCTAGCTTTGATTTAGAAAAGATTGTACATCTACCGACAGACGCTTTATTGATAGAGGTTAGCCGTAGCGAGAAAAGGTGATGTAATATCTGGGCACTACACTACTTTCATTTCTTATGCGCCAATCCCATACGAGCAACTGTACGTTGGTAGGTCACTATAACGACGAACATCCACTTACTACACAACTTTTATTTTCGCTTATTCTTATCGAATAGAGAACGCTCGCAGCTAGCCTATCATTTGGCAAGGCCGCTAATTTAGGAATTTGATTTGCACTATCGTGGCCATTAACAATATTTTTGCCTAAAATTCTCTCTCCGGCCGAATATATTTGTACATCGGTTGATACCTCTCGGACTTAATATGATTTACGCCGGGCCTGATGTGACCCGCTGGCCTTGAGTTTGACACATGTGATTAAGTAGTTCATGCATTATCAAATATGGTTACCGGCTCCCTTATTCACCGAGAATTCTTTCAAAATAGCATCTCATATTTTACGAAGATAGGCAGAGTTCGACCATATATAGGGTTATGAGTTAAACTACTGCTTACTGCGCTGCCTCGACTCCATGGAACGTATGATAAAGGTAGTCATATGACAGATAGGGTCTGAAGAGTTAAGGCATTTACATAATGTAAGACCGCGGGTTGACTGGGTGGAGTCCCTTAATCGCTATACTTGCTTCTAGAAACTGTATAGAGTGATCCATGCCCAAGAGTTTAGGCAGGGCCGAATGTCTAGTCTGATCCTCTGTCCTATCTGCGTCAGATGGAATAAGTTGTTGCAAGAAACAGTTAAGCTCTTGATAATGTGGGCGAGCCTTCATGGAAAGTGTGCCGAATGGATAATCTGCCATGGTCTCTGTTGTTATGAAACCCACCGAGAACTGTACACTTTGCTCCCTACGGCACTCGCTGAGAGCTCACAAATATGCTCAGAATAACTTCACCGAGATGAGATGAGACAGCCATTTTTTAACGGTTTCATCTGTGACTGTCTTCAACTAGCAATCGTCCATAGATTGTCTTGACGGTGTCTATGAGTTGTCAGTTATAACAGCAGCAATGTCAGAAGCTGAAGAGAAGGAGGCGGAGTAGGAAGGATGAAGGATAAGACGAAGAAGAACTTATATATATATATATATATATATATATATATATATATATATATATATATATTATATATATATATATATATACGTTCGATACACACAAAACAATAAAACGTCATTTTGCATCACGTACACAAAAATAATAACAATATAATTAATTATCTAAAACAAAAACATGTCTAATCTTGAGAGACTGAACACTATAAATACCAGAAACACTTGGCATATTCATTCTTGTGTGACAAAACATTTCTCATGTAATCAACATTACGTAATCATGTGTTATGTAGTGTCATAAAAACCTGAAAGGACTGTTAGAATTTCCCTTTACGCTGCGCTTCTCACTGAGTCGTCTGCTTTGCTCTTCCAATTTATTTCTTAATTCAATCAAAGGCTGCAACAGGGCCTCTCTCGTCTGAGCTTGCATCCTTCTTTGAATCTGCAGACGATGTTCTTTTCTGCATACCTCTTCTTGTTTGGCCTCATAAATCTTCTGAAAAATGAGATCTTTTTCCTGGCAAAGGGATATGACCTTCTCTGCTAGACACTTACTGTCGTTGGTTGTCGGGTTTCTTGATGACGCTAGTGAGAATCGAGATTTAGAATTTATGTTTGCAAGAGCTGCTGTAGAATACGATAGCGTTTCGAGAACTGATGTTTGTGTATAATCTTGCTGCTGCACGCAACTCGGAGCTTTCGCAAAACTGTACACAGCATTTGAAACGATCTCAGATTTTCTCGCCATTTCACTGGCAGATGAAGAGAGTTCGGCAGTGTCTAACTGGTCATTTAATACAGGATATTGCACGGGTGAAGATAATGACTGTAATGTACGTTGTGGGAACAAGTTAATCACATTCTCTTTACTGTGAAGCAGAGTTTGATTATCTTGCTTATATTGATGTATGTTTTTACAGTCTGTGACCGGTGAAGATGTGACAAACGGAGAAGATATTGATGTGAGCCAGGCTGTACTGTCCTCGTCATCACACGCGGAATTGAGACGGATACCTTTCATCCGCTCGAAGTGTAACCTACTCAGGGGATTAGCATCTGGTACTAAACAAAGCGGTCGTTCTACGAGAGATCGACATAAAGGTGAGTCAGCTTGAAAGGTCGGGTAGGCTTCTTTGTTTGCGTTTAATGGCGTGATTTTAAAATCGCCGAAATTATCTTGTTTGGGAGTAGAAAAGCGCTGAAGAGACTCGCAGGGCCGTTTGAGGTCTCGATCGATTGTATAGAAAATTGCCATTGGCATCGACATGACTAAGTTCGTCCATCTTTTCAAGCTTCACATTCGTCTGTTTGACTTGATGTAATTTATCAAAGTGTTTGCTTGTGGAGTGCTGCAGGAATACGGTCTGAAATACTGAACATTGTCGTTGGTTATGAATGACTTTCCCTTATGATTCAGTTTAGAACCGCGATTTCTTTGACACTGAAAACCCCTTCTTTGAACTACTTCAGAAGTAGAACAATCAGAGTCGGATAGTTCCACAATTGTTTCTGAACTTTGAAGAGTCAGTTTTGAGCTTTCTGTATTCCTCTGTGACTCACAATCATCACAAGTCGGGTTAAAAACGTTTCTAAATTGCGTTTCAATGTCGGAAAACGGAATATGTACCGTTGTTACAGGTGTAGTATTACTGGAATGAATTCTTGATTCCTGCATTGATTGCAGGTCGGACCCTTTAGCTACAGTCATCCATTTGCATCTGAAGATAATTGTGTCATGCTGTCATCGCGAACGATTGGTTGAAATGGTCTATGTGCAGTCTTGTGACTCTTGACCTGTAATTCCGCGGCACGTGAATGTATTTTTGAGTTCACACAAGTCTCCGATTCTAAATGACATAACTGGACTGTGTTTCTGCACCACACACATTATCGGTTGACCCTTGCTCTTTGCCTTCTTCAGACCGAATGGCGGCTTGTTCATCGTGCATTATTTCAGAATCTCTTGCTTCACTTTTGCAACCAGTCCATGAATCAGGAACGACGTTTTCTGTTGATAACCATAAATGTCTACCTTCTGAAAGATCATACAGTCCTTCTTCCAGATATTCAGCATTGTCCTCATCGTCGAAAGTTTCGAAATCATCATCGAAATCAGTTTGAACGCACGCGTCGTTCATCTCAAAATTGTCATCAACAGTTCCGTTTTCTAGCTTCTCAGAATTACTTCTCTCAGAATTACCTGTCTGAGAATTGCTTGTCTGACAATTGCTTGTATCTAAGCTGTTCTTTCCGCAAATGGATTGACTTGATTCCAGAACTAAGTTTATTTCGCAGTCAGTGTCCTCTAGTCGGACCACAAGCTCTTCAATCTCAGTATTCCCACTTGCACTATCCAGCATAGGCTCCTGCCCTAGATCTTTACTGTCATCACACACTACTCGACATAACTGGTTCCCTGGGTGATCCAGCATCCAGACTGTGGTACATGGCGAACTGATAGTCCCACTGCCAGTTCTCCGTGGGCGATTCTATGCTCTCACTGGTCGTTATGTTCCTGGGAAAGTCGAACTCATCCATCCATGATCGTTGTTGTTCCTTATTACCTGATGGTTTCTCCATGTTGTTGAGGAACATTCGTGGTTTAGCACTTAGATCGCTGGGCCGTAATTTCTTCACAACAGTTTCATTTGAAGGCGAAGTACATTCTGTTTTAACTGACTGTGGTACATCAATCGTTTCTGCATGGGACAATACTTTTGTTTCTACAGGTTTACTAGATCTATAACCTTTGTTATTCTGTGAATGCATCTTTGTGGTACAGGATTCTTCCTCCACAAGTCTTCTGCTCTCTAAATGACAGGCTTTACTGTCGATAAATGCATATGTTTTCTCAGTAAACAACATGCGTCTATCGGAGTCACTTGTGGCAGTTGTATGCGTGTCTTGGTGGCATACATTATTTTCATAGGCAGATTCCGTCACAGCTGAGGAACAGTTTTCTTCCACAAAATGAGTGTCTTCGTGTTTACTTTTTCTTTGCGAGGTAACAATTTGGTCGTTCATTTCCCAAGGATTAGACGATGAAGACATATTGCAAATGTTAAAAGTACTGGAATACTGAGGCTTCAATGAATCTTGTGAACTCTTTGCTAGTCGCTCTTCCCCTCCATCTGAAGTGCGATTGTCGTCTGGAACTTCTTTCAGAATAGCGCATGCAGTGCCTAGAAGACTTGACGACATTAAAACATTGAATTGCCATCTCATTAGCCTCCCGCTGCGCGGTTGGGGTCAGATTGTTGTCAACATCAGAATACCCCAGCCCGCCAACAGCCCGAGTCCGGGCTGTGTGTCATGTGGCAGACGATTCTCGTGGCTTTCTTCCTGCTGTGGGATTTGGCTATTTGCATCATCTGTACACATTTCACGAGAAAAGGACTGGCATGTTTCCTTCCAGCCGACAGCACTTTCCATTGTTGGATCAAAAGTGTCCTCGTATTCGAAACTGATATTGGTGGCTAGTTGCTCGAGATTCTCAGCCAGCATAGAGAACTCTGTGTTTGGCGAAAAAGGTGATGCTTCTCTAATTGTCGGTGCATTGTTGCTGAGATCATTTAGAGATGACGTCTTTCGGACTGGTGATTTTGCAAGAGGCAACACAGTTGTACTGCTGGTCCAATGTCCGCTTTGTGACATTGTATTGGGGAGCTGGGCATTCACATTTAGTGCCATCCTAATGCCGTTTGGAGATTTACCAGTTGAGTGCTTCCTGTGACACCTCTTAGAGTCACTTGTTGGGTAGGATTGAAGGACTGTAGGCCGCTTTCATGGTATTCAAGTGAATCAGGTTGAGGAAATCTCCATTCGCCTTCCAACAATGGGATATCTTCAGCGGCTTCCGAAGTTTCCATTCTTCCCAGTGACTTGCAACCGAATGTGCAACTTGTGGAGAAGGCAACCAGGGGTTAGTCTTAATCCTTGACCTTGCTTACGACCTCTGCTGCGCGAAATATCAGATTCATAACCTGAGAAAGAGGCAGATTCGAAACCAGTTAGGTCAAAGTCTCTCATACTAAACTCTTCCTGAAAGCTGTAATGGCGGGGAGGACAACTTTCAATAGAACATTCTCGAACGTAAGGTCTGTCATACGGCATGCATGTCGAAATAAATGGACCCAGTGCTACTTTGACAGACGTTAAGTCATTTTTAATCCTACTTTCCAGCGTCCATTGATTTTCAAAATCTTCTGCAAAAAATTGCAAATCTCTATTCTCTTTAGATTTTGAAAACAATTTTGATCCCCTCTTTTTCAATTTCGCAGACGTTTTATTGAGAGATACCTTGGTTGCTGATGTCGTGGCTTCAGGAAGAAAACCCATTGCACATTCCATTTGCGCATGCCCAGGTTTGCTTGGAACACTGGGGATTTGGTTTTACTACTGTCTTTTACGTATATTTTTTAAGGAAGCTAGTGACTTTCGAAAGAAGCCAGTTTCTGGCTTTTGTGAAGATTGCGAGTTATTAAAGTCCAGATATTGCACATTATCAATGCTTTGATTATGTTGTTGAAGTAATGTTGCCTCATTCTTGCTATGTAAATGATGCTCAATATGGTGGGTTATGTCGGTCCTTATGGTAATGATAACTGTAGTACTGTGAATGTATATAAGATTCATTGTCCGCTTCAAACAAAGGGGACATAGAAGAATATGAACCAAAGTTCTCAGTATCCTGAGTATAGTTATCATCTAAGGTCTTATCAAATTCAATGAATGATGATGAAGCTGCCATTTCGCTTGAGAAAACTTAACAGAGGCTACTACGCGAACTATTGTCTAGCCTATCAGAGCGCAGTTGCCCTCAACCTCCTCTGATATCACCAATCCCTTGTAAGAACATTTCCTGCCAGTTCGCCTCCATCAAATCATCACCTTAAACCTGCTGCCATGGGATCTGCTTCTAGAATTAGAAGATGGTAACCAATTTCGGTTCTTATCTAAACCAAACAACCTGTCGATACATCTGCCGCTCCAGCTGTTCCTGACGAGAACTTTCTTCTTCTTTTTTCCTCTAACGCGTAGCGAGTTGAAAACGAAAATCGTTCAGCTTCATTTTGATTTCGTAATCAAGCCAGCCAATGATGATGAAAGGTTACCCGAATGCAGCTTCAAATATCAACCATAGCTGTATGGATCAACGATGTGGGCCAAATATGAGGAAACGTGTAAATTATGCATGTTAGAGAACTGATATGATCGATGACCTTTGTCTCTGGAAAGCAGACCAGACAGTGGCATGTGTCTTAATGTAGACTTGGTGGTCAATGTGACGCGTTGATTCCAGAATTGTATAGCCATGACGCCTTGGAATCCAATATGCTGCCACTGTGTTGTTGTTGGTGTTGCTGCTACTTCTGCTACTGCTACTGCTGCTGCTGCTGCTGTTTCCACAGTGGACTATGGAAGTCAACGGACATCTGAAAAAGAAAACAGGATGAACAGTTTCTAAATGTTCAATTGTTCGTGTACACAATCGAGGGTTATCTGTTATAGCGAATTTAAACCAACACCTGTGTACACTGTACACAGATTCAGTAAGAATAATATTTCACCCATTGACTACTATAAGTCACTAACAGCATCTAACTTTACACACAGACACACACACACACACAGACACACACATAGACACACACACACACACTCACACACACACACACACACACACACACACACACACGTGTATACACACACACACATTTTCAGAAGTAGTTTCCAACAACGGGTCGCTGGTGTGAAAGCTCCTCACATTGTGTCAGCCGGAGTGCACGGAATGAAAAGTGATCAGTCTATTTCTCACTCACAGAGACGACGAACGTAGGCGTGGAGCCCTGGTCTGACCGCGCTCATGACAGTATTAGCGCAGATCCCTTTAATGTAAATGTGACATTCATGTGTGCAAAAGATGAGTTACTGAAAGGACCGACTGTAAGACGGGCCTGCGTGCCCTATTTGTGACCCTTTGTAAGATAAAGTTCGTTTGCTCGCTGGTTCAGGTCCAGAGCGTTTCTTCTTCCTTCCTAATTTCTGTGTACAGCGTGTGTCCAAACTCGCGCCGTTGATTCTTTACTTGCCTTATATATGGCTCATTATCAAAGTGGGAGGAATACACACAGACGTGTGGCAGTGAAAAACAGACATTGAAAATCATGTAACAGATAGCCATTTAACATGAAAGGGATAAATGTACGTGGGTGGTAAAATAAAGAGTGCACAAAAACAATGCAAGTGAAACAAAATTGGCAGATAAACAGATCCGAGAAAAAAGTAAGAAGTATTAAAACGAAACACAGACAGACAGACAGACAGACAGACAGACAGACAGACAGACAGACAGACAGACAGACAGGCAGGCAGGCAGGCAGGCAGACAGGCTAACAGGTAGACAGACCGGCAGGCAGGCAGGCAGGCAGGCAGGCAGGCAGAAAGAAAGAAAGAAAGAAAGAAAGAAAGAAAGAAAGAAAGAAAGAAAGAAAGAAAGAAAGAAAGAAATCATTATTGGCAGCAACAAAAAAGCCGTCCATGATGGTCAATAGAATATCTTGAAAGCGCAAGCCGCTGTCACGTCTTCTGAAAACAGAAGCCTGAAAATCTTTAAGAAAGCCACCAAGATCAATGCCCCAACTTCACCCTTGGGAAAGGACAGGAGATTACACTTTTGCTTCAACAAGTTAGACAGGAAACGGAAATAGCCTCCACCAGGAATCCACAGTGTCAATGGCAATTCTCCAGAGAAACCCGAAAGTTAAACAGCCGGGGTGTCGAAATTTGGTGGACCTTAAATGACGTCCGGTTCAAAGAAGCAATATAATCAGTTTTAGCCAAAGATAATTTGGCCCAAAATCCCCAGGAGTATGGTGTTTCCAATTTCCCGCCATGGCCTTTGAGAATCTTTCCAACATCCAAAACAAACGAAATAGGGCAGTGGATGGAAATTAAGCAGAGCATAAATTTATTTTCTTGTTTGCTTAAACAAGTTTGATTTATGCACCAGGGTAATGCTAAAGGTGACATATGTGTCCTCTGTATGCATATAGAATGTTTCAATATTTGTTCTTCTTGATCAGCTTGCCAAATCTGTAAGCATAGTATGTTTCTAATTCTCTTGTCTTGATTCCTGGTAGGATGTTCGCTGCCACACATGGCATTCACTTCTTATGGAACTACAACAAAAATGATGCATGTTCCTTTGCAGAACGCTGCAATCAACCGCAGATTGATTTTCTAGGCAATATTCTAACTCCACAATATCCTCCTCGAGAATAGTATAACTAGAAAAGCCTTAGATTGGAATCCACACAGCAAAAGAAATAGAGGCAGACCTAAACACTCACAGAGAAGAGACGTTGCAACAGAAATGAACAATATTGGAAGAGCATGAACAGAGCTGCATGTAACAGCTAATGACAGGGTGAGCGTGGGGTGAGATGGTTGAGGGCGTATGCGCCATTGGTGGATAGAAGGCAAAAGTAAACATTCAGTATCCATTCTACTCCCGTTCAGGAATAAGACCTTTGAGCCCTAAAGCAGCTAAAAAGAAACCAAATGGTACAGAGAATATAACAGTATAGTTTTCATTTGACTGAGTCAGGTGTGTCACTATAAGCCTTTACAAATATGTGGCATTGTTTGAGGTGTTGTTTAGTGCTCCCTGGTAAAGCGCTTACGCTTTGTGATCAAACAGATGTTTATTCACTATGTCAGCTCGCACCTTTTTGATTACGACTGGACACGTCCGTGAACCCATGAGGTCATGCTATTGTCGCTAACACTGTTACTGTAAACCCTCGTGTATAATACGCACACTATTTACTCTACTATACTAACGCTACCGCCACTAATGTTTCTACAAGAGTAACAAACTAATGTTATCACTAAAGGTTACCACTAATGGTATTTCTAATGTTACTAACGACATACAAGTAGAGAAGCTTGGGAAGAATTCAGTTTCCCTGTAACCGAGAAACAATAGAACTAACGAGGGCGGAGGACTGCTAGTGACTTAGTCATTGACACTTAATGTGCGCTTATCTTCTGATTGTTAATTGTAGTGTTTGTTGTCACTAGTTTCAGTTTCTTGTGCAGGAGTACTTGCTAGAATGTACTTAGTGGTTAATTAAGGACGTACGAGAATGATGGGTGCAGGATCGAGGTCGTCGGAAGAGAAACGAAAGTCGTGGAGGGAAACGACACTGATGAAAGTTTGTGGATGGAGAGAGGCATGTTAGTGATGGAGAGATACGGGCCATTGATGAAGAGAAACAGGTCATTGATGGAGAGATACAGGTCAGTTATAGAGAGACACAAGTCAGTTATAGGGAGATACAGGTCAGTTATACTAGAGATTCGGGTAAGTTATAGAGAGATAAAGGTCAGTTATAGAGAGATAAGGTCAGTTATAGAGAGATACAGGTCAGTTATAGAGAGATAAAGGTCAGTTATGAGAGAGATACAGGTCAGTTATAGAGAGATAAAGGTCAGTTTATAGAGAGATACAGGTCAGTTTATAGAGAGATAATGGTCAGTTATAGAGAGCATACGTCAGTTATAGAGAGATAAAGGTCAGTTATAGAGAGATACAGGTCAGGTTATAGAGAGATAAAGGTCAGTTATAGAGAGATAAAGGTCAGTTATATAGAGATACAGGTCATGTTAGAGAGAGATAAAGGTCAGTTATAGAGAGATAAAGGTTCAGTTATATAGAGATACAGTTCAGTTATAGAGAGATAAAGGTCAGTTACAGAGAGATAAGTAAGGACAGTTTAGAGAGATATAAGGTCAGTTATATAAGAACAGGTCAGTTATAGAGCAGATTAAGAGTGTCAGTTTATAGAGAGATAAGGTCAGTTATAGAGAGATAAAGGTCAGTTATAGAGAGATAAAGGTCAGTTATAGAGAGATACAGGTCAGTTATAGAGAGATAATGGTCAGTTATAGAGAGATACAGGTCAGTTATAGAGAGATAAAGGTCAGTTATATAGAGATACAGGTCAGTTATAGAGAGATAAAGGTCAGTTATAGAGAGATAAAGGTCAGTTATAGAGAGATAAAGGTCAGTTATATAGAGATACAGGTCAGTTATAGAGAGATAAAGGTCAGTTATAGAGAGATAAAGGTCAGTTATATAGAGAATAAGGTCAGTTATAGAGAGATAAAGGTCAGTTATAGAGAGATAAAGGTCAGTTATAGAGAGATAAAGGTCAGTTATATAGAGATACAGGTCAGTTATAGAGAGATAAAGGTCAGTTATAGAGAGATAAAGGTCAGTTATAGAGAGATAAAGGTCAGTTGTATAGAGATACAGGTCAGTTATAGAGAGATAAAGGTCAGTTATAGAGAGATACAGGTCAGTTATAGAGAGATAAGGTCAGTTATATAGAGATACAGGTCAGTTATAGAGAGATAAAGGTCAGTTATAGAGAGATAAAGGTCAGTTATAGAGAGATAAAGGTCAGTTATAGAGAGATAAAGGTCAATTATTGAGAGATACAGGTAAGTTATAGAGAGATACAGGTCAGTTATAGAGAGGTAAAGGTCAGTTATAGAGAGATACAGATAAGTTATTGAGAGATACAGGTCAGTTATAGAGCGAAACAGGTCAGTTATAGAGAGATACAAAAGCAGTTATAGAGAAATACCGGTCATTGATGGAGAAATACAGTGCACTGATGGAGAAATACAGGTCAGTTATAGAGAGATACAGGTCAGTTATAGAGAGATAAAGGTCAGTTATAGAGAGATAAAGGTCAGTTATAGAGAGATAAAGGTCAGTTATAGAGAGATAAAGGTCAGTTATAGAGAGATAAAGGTCAATTATTGAGAGATACAGGTAAGTTATAGAGAGATACAGGTCAGTTATAGAGAGGTAAAGGTCAGTTATAGAGAGATACAGATCAGTTATAGAGAGATACAGGTCAGTTATAGAGCGAAACAGGTCAGTTATAGAGAGATAAAGGTCAGTTATATAGAGATACAGGTCAGTTACAGAGAGATAAAGGTCAGTTATATAGAGATATAGGTCAGTTATAGAGAGATAAAGGTCAGTTATAGAGAGATAAAGGTCAGTTATAGAGAGATAAAGGTCAGTTATAGAGAGATAAAGGTCAGTTATAGAGAGATAAAGGTCAGTTATATAGAGATATAGGTCAGTTATAGAGAGATAAACGTCAGTTATAGAGAGATAAAGGTCAGTTATAGAGAGATAAAGGTCAGTTATAGAGAGATACAGGTCAGTTATAGAGAGGTAAAGGTCAGTTATAGAGAGATAAAGGTCAGTTATAGAGAGATAAAGGTCAGTTATAGAGAGATAAAGGTCAATTATGAGAGATACAGGTAGTTATAGAGAGATACAGGTCAGTTATAGAGAGGTAAAGGTCAGTTATAGAGAGATACAGATCAGTTATTGAGAGATACAGGTCAGTTATAGAGCGAAACAGGTCAGTTATAGAGAGATACAAAGCAGTTATAGAGAAATACGGTCATTGATGGAGAAATACAGTGCACTGATGGAGAAATACAGGTCAGTTATAGAGAGATACAGGTCAGTTATAGAGAGATAAAGGTCAGTTATAGAGAGATAAAGGTCAGTTATAGAGAGATAAAGGTCAGTTATAGAGAGATAAAGGTCAGTTATAGAGAGATAAAGGTCAATTATGAGAGATACAGGTAAGTTATAGAGAGATACAGGTCAGTTATAGAGAGAAAGGTCAGTTATAGAGAATACAGATCAGTTATGAGAGAGATACAGGTCAGTTATAGAGCGAAAACAGGTCAGTTATAGAGAGATAAAGGTCAGTTATATAGAGATACAGGTCAGTTACAGAGAGATAAAGGTCAGTTATATAGAGATATAGGTCAGTTATAGAGAGATAAAGGTCAGTTATAGAGAGATAAAGGTCAGTTATAGAGAGATAAAGGTCAGTTATAGAGAGATAAAGGTCAGTTATAGAGAGATAAAGGTCAGTTATAGAGAGATAAAGGTCAGTATATAGAGATATGGTCAGTTATAGAGAGATAAAGGTCAGTTATAGAGAGATAAAGGTCAGTTATAGAGAGATAAAGGTCAGTTATAGAGAGATACAGGTCAGTTATAGAGAGGTAAAGGTCAGTTATAGAGAGATAAAGGTCAGTTATAGAGAGATAAAGTCAGTTATAGAGAGATAAAGGTCAATTATTGAGAGATACAGGTAAGTTATAGAGAGATACAGGTCAGTTATAGAGAGGTAAAGGTCAGTTATAGAGAGATACAGATCAGTTATTGAGGAGATACAGGTCAGTTATAGAGCGAAACAGGTCAGTTATAGAGAGATACAAAAGCAGTTATAAAGAAATACCGGTCATTGACGGAGAAATACAGGACAGTGATGGAGAAATACAGGTCAGTTATAGAGAGATACAGGTCAGTTATAGAGAGATACAGGTCAGTTATAGAGAGGTACAGGTCAGTTATAGAGAGATACAGATCAGTTATAGAGAGATACAGGTCAGTTATAGAGATATACAGGTCAGTTATAGAGCGATAAGGTCAGTTATAGAGATATACAGGTCAGTTATAGAGATATACAGGTCAGTTATAGAGAGATCAGTTATAGAGAATCAGTTATAGAGAAATACAGGTCATTGATGGAGAAATACAGGTCATTGATGGAGAAATACAGGTCATTGATGGAGAAATACAGGTCATTGATGGGGAAATACAGGTCATTGATGGAGAAATAAAGGTCATTGATGGAGAGATACAGGTCATTGATGGAGAAATACAGGTCACTGATGGAGAAATACAGATCATTGATGGAGAAATACAGGTGACTGATAGAGAGATACAGGTTAGCTACAGAGAGATACAGGTTAGTGTTGGATAGCCGTGCATGCATGAAAACTACAGTTCATTCACGAAAAGTGGTGGGTGGAGAGATAAACGTTGGTAATAGAATGATAAAAGTCGTAGATGTGTAAAAGTGATGCATGTATTAAAGTGATAAATCGATGCAGGTGATAGGTGATTGGGCGCATGCACGCCTGGATGGAAGGATGGACGCTATGTATGATGAAATGGATGATAGATTGTGTTGACAGATAGATTTGAATACTGCCTGAATGACAATGCGGATATGTAAATAGTGAATGGCAATTATACACATCATATTTCATATATCCATAGTTTACACAGAGCCGTGGTGGCATGGTAATTAGTTTGCTTGCTTGCCAAGTCAGTGGTCACGATTCAATCGCAGATTTAATCCAGTTCAAACTAAGGTCAACCCAGTTGATCCATTTTCAAATTGCCCCTATCCAACTTGGCAATATATAT